>CAJDSM010044177.1:3248-13427 GCA_903981925.1 Ostrea lurida
GGAATGAGCAGGGAGCCTTCTATCATAATTATACCCCCGGTAACAAATTTGAGTGTGCGTGTGTTTTGGGGGATGTTATACTGAAATCTCGTTTACCGTCTATTCGTTTGTAGGTGCAATGGTTTTTGGGTTCTAAAATATCATCCTTTCCACCTAGAGTCACCATATGAAACATACAATGTATCGACAACTCATGGGACGAAGATTTTCCCTATATAATTTGGAGTCCAAAGGTAAAGCGCACTGGACATCAAAGTAGCAATATAGTTTCCGGGGTCTAGAGCAGTATCCTTTCTACCTAGAGTCACCATATCATACATGTAGGATACCCATGGGATGAAGACGTTCCCTATTGAATTTGGAGTCAAAGGTCAAGCACACTGGACATTAAAATAGCACTGGTTTCCGTCTAAAATTCATATTGTGAAAAATGACAATATGTGAACAATCGATCCCATATTCAGGCTGAAATGCAAAATATGATACATCCTATATTGGCAAGGATACTCATGTGCCCGTTAAAGCCTGTGGGCCTCTTGTTATGAAGTTCCTCTATGTTATGAAGTTCCTCTACTATTGATATAAAAAGCACACACGCACACACAATAAAAATAACTAATAGTGATTAATTTCATAAATCCTATACAGAATACAAAATTGAAAGATTAAGTGCAAGCACGGACTCCTGAACACACCAGTGGTGGGATGAGGTGTATACTCGTAGGAAGAGTAACATCGACTGTTGACAAAAGTTCTGCACCCACTAAATCAACATCCAAGGAAGTTATCGATATTTTTATTTTATATTGAGGGGAGGGAGTTGCCACTATCCAGAATGTATCTTATGAATTATGAACTACTGAATTTTGATTCAAGCTTTGTGTTTATGTTATCTATATAATGAAGTTTTATTGGGATACTTTTAACATTTTACAAGTGCTACTGGACTTTGTCCTTTTTTTCTTTTCTTTTTTTTAAGTTTTTGTATTATGTTATCTCACAGAGTTTAGGAGAGGGTCTAATGGAATCAGCAGTTATTTTTATTTTAAATTGAGGGTAGGGAATACCATTCTCCAGAATGTATCTTTAAAAGATCTGATGAATTCGGATTCAAGCTTTATATTAACTATATGATGAAGTTATACACCTGTAATTTAATTGATATTCTTTTAATATTTTACAGGTGCTGGACTTAGTCCTTTTCTTTGAGGTTTTGTAATGTTATCTCACAGAGTTTAGGAGAGGGTCTGATGGAATCAGCAGTCCATTTGTGCGTCGCGTTCTGCTCATTCTGTCTGTGTCCGTCTGCTCATCTGTCTGTGGATAATGATTTTGTCCACATATATTTTAAGAGACTACATATATATGTACATTACATTAGTGATGGTCAAAGGAAATTAGTGTATAGGGTGTCCTTTTATTCACTAATTCAGATGAAACACGAATAATGTTAAAAATAATGTCACTATGTTCAGCTATTATTATTATTATCATCATTATTGTAGATTTATATCGCGCCTTCTATAATCTACAGAATTACCCTAAAGCGCTTTATATGTAAAACTAACTACATGTACATGTAACAATGAACAATATGTCAAATGTTTCCCTCCATTATTGAACCTCGAATGGGGTGTTACATGTACAGTGTAGTTCTATAAGGATAGTTGCAAAACAAAGAGAAAATATTATTACTGCATAGGATTGTATTTTATGAAATATGGATTGTATCATAGATGGTGTGTTTTAAAACATCTACAAATCGTGCTTATGTAAGAAATGGAATTTTAACGCGAAGTGTGACTTCACGATCTCTTTTCGCCAAATTCACGGACTGTAAGGATTGACATTCAACATGTAATATACATTGTGACATATCAAGGGCTATAGTAAATAAGAAGTGAAGTAGCATCGACTGTAAAAACCCTGCTGTTAGAATTTTTATGAAGTACTGTATAAATGCTCTTTAGATATTATTGAAGGTAGATAATAATACCTGGATAATGCCGATACCTACTGTAAAAGGTCAGTTTACACAAGCCGGCTTACAGTTCTCTAAAGATGAAGAAGCCTTATCGTGGAACAGGGTTTAGGTAGAGACTAGATGGCGGGACTGGTGTAAATAATGCCACACCTACCGAAATGGATTTTTAGATATATGAAGGTGACCTTAAACGACCTGCTGATTATGCGTTCCTTAATCATTATATACGGGAGCTGTATTGTTAATAACGATAAAAATAGAAGAGTAAGCAATGGAGAAGTATAAATGTAATCTTGTTCTCTGTAATTCCCCAACTTTTCCTGTACACCCTGTGAGTTTACGTGAATCAATCAAAGCATCCTATTCGGTATCACAAACCTGAAGATTTACACATGAGATTACGTTAAATCCTCTCGATACCAGTGAATTAAAAATAAACTGAAACGAAGGCATGGGTTATGTAAGACCCTCACAGCAATCCTAAGAACGAAACACAATTAGCTCTGGGAACCGAGACAATTATACACCCGCCGGGAGAAAGGAAAGTCCCAGAGTAAACACAGCGGCCGAATTAACGACTTCTCCCGCGGAGAGGTCTCGTGTCGCAGAATGTGAATGACTTCTGCTCCTATCAGTCGTCTGTAAACTATGTCACTTTTGTGAGTATCAAAGGCAGCAGAGCCGAGCAGAAGACAACCTCAGACTCGTTGGGATGATGTTGTAATCGTGTTTACACACATTCAAGCAGGCAATTATTTGTGTGGCCGGGGGGATTACTGCCGCCGGGGGTTCTTTGTAGCGTGTTTCATTCATTGTTCATTAACTGGTCTTTTCATTATCAACTTTCCCTGATCGTGTGAAGAGACACAGCTCAATCGTCCCGTCCGGCCAGATCGCTGTGATTGTGTATCACGAGAGGGTGCAGAACTTTAACTGTTTTAACACCTGCACAGGTGCACGGTTGAGCGGCTAATTGGGAGTTGTATGTTGATTAGAAGACAGGCTTAAATATCGGGTTAGATCGACCATGATGCTATAAGCATGTGGACGGGATTACTAGGTTTCATCCTTTCGGTAAGCTTGATAATGTTGTTCTTTATCAATAAATAAAAGATAAGTATCATTGATATCTGATCTTAGTAAGCTGCGGCTGAACTGTCCTGTTAACTCAGTTTCTTAATTAAGAAATAGCATTATGGTCTATACCAGCATTATATATTCCGGTTTAGTTAATAAAAAAAATAATAGCAAAGCATTCCAAGCTAAAAAAAAAATGTTTGTTGTTGCAAACGAAACCATAATATCATTTCATATCAAAGATCCCTTAAATTTGTGATAAGAAAATCTGTTTATATAGTAATTGCAAATTTTTAGCGTGTGATAGGATGTACGCTATCAAGTTTGGTTGTAGGGCTATTCAATTTTTAAAGACATAGAGCTATGAATTATAGGATGTAGGACTATCAAATTACGCCCGATTAATACCTATATTTCAGAGCATATAGAATTTCAGGTCGACCAAGAAATACAATGTAAGCCAAAATAAAGTGCATGGAATCGACCGTTATTTTCTTATAATTCAACAGGTGCAAATTAATAGCAGAGACGATCAGCTGCCCTTCTGTACCATTTTCTTACAGATTTTGACAGATTTAATCTTCACAAATGCTGGCCACAAACAAGATCCACAAATTATTGTAATTTTTGTAATCGAGAATATCTCGGTGGTTTTGGATTTTCATTGTTCTTTGTTGTTGACAGCGTAAATCGTGTTGAATGTAGTAAAATGCCGGGATGTTTTTTTTTCAATTTAAACTGAAAACTTGTCAAAAATTTTTTTATTTGGGGTCGTACACGTGTTAATTGAATTATTTTTTTCAAGGCCCCAAAACAAATAAACCGCATGATTCATATTTGTCATGTGACAAATAATTGATAGGTCATGTGTGATTAATGTAAAAAAAAAATGATATTTTGTTTGAGGTCAGTTTGTGCATGAAGAAGGAGAAACAAAAATGTTTAGTAGAATTTTAATTAAAAATTAACAGGATGTTACTTCGCCTATTTATATTTGAATTTCATTTAAACAGTTGGAAGACCGCTCTACATTTCTTTTTCATAAATTTAAAGGTTTTTTATTGTCTTTAACCACACTACATACAGTCTATGTTGGGTCATCTTAATATATCCTTGCATGAAGATGTAATGATTTTGAATTTCAATCGGTGACAAGGATTGAAAACCATCAACAAATGTGGCACATTCATTGTCGTTGTCAAAAATAAACATTTCACGAATCTCCAAAGTTACTAGTAATTGTGTTAATAACGGTTAGAAGCGCGGGATGTTTCGTTTGTCTGGTGAGAATGTTCGTCTCCACTTGAATTATCAGGATGCGAAAATAAAACCCAAACAAAACAATTACCGGCCATCACTGGGTATCATTTTATAAAAATAAATACAAAAATGGCACGATAAACTGTCACTGTAGTTATGTTTTATGTTATGATATAACGAGCAAATAATGTGTACTTAGTGTTATTCGAAATCTACACGTTTCTTGTAGTCAATTCGTTACTAGCAGCAATATATGGCGTCAATCTGTGATTATTTATAAAGAAACCTCCTATACCCCAAGATTATTCATGAGATTTGACGAATATATCAATTCATACAACTTAATAGCACCCGTAATAACACCTCAAATGTCTTGTGCCTTTGAAATTTTGCATTAGTTTTAAGTTCTAAGTGCTAATAGGAAATGAAATCACTGTGTCACAGTCAACACAGTCTAGGAAGTGGATTCAAAGTTAGCACACCATTAACATTAAGAGTAACTCGCTGCTAATCAGTTAATTTACATTGGTCAACTTTTAAATACACAGCTGAGGTTTTTTTTAAACACAGAACGATCGATCGCAGAACAAATTGATTACAACGCAGCATGAATGACGGTATAATACTACCAATGTTAATGACTACAACATAAAATGTATTGGACACAACCGTAGTTTAACACATTCGTGGTGCTGGAGAGCAATTGGTCCCCTTTTTATGTACAACAATACAGATGTGAAGTAGGATAACAGGTCAACCCACTGCAAGCCTGCATTCGGAGGTTGGGAATTTCTCTATTCTATTTTTTAAAAATCTGCCTATAAAACTTTGATATTTGTTTTTATATCTGTACATTTTAAATATTTCAACCGTGCTGATCCTGAAACACTAACCTTTTAGATGAACAGGGATGTTACCTAAGACAACACTAGTTTTATCACATCCAGTTGAAACACCCATGTGATTTTCATGTGATCACCAACAGTAATGTATCCTTCGCCGCGTGACGAAATGTGTTATTGTGGGGACTGGATCAAGTTTTACACCAAGACTTCCCAATGAATTTTTTGATATTGTAAAATATTGAGATCGCAATCGTGGCACTGATGTGGTTTAATTCTTCAAAATTTGAAAAAAGCGAAGTAAAAATTTACATTGATTGTCAAGAAAATTGTTATAGATGTGGTTAATGGTGTGTTTATATTCTCCTCAGTTTGATTTGATTACGCTAGAGAATGCTAATGATTGATAGAAGGACTTTTTAAAAGCCGAGGCCAAACTACAAAATCAAAAATTGATATTGCTCAGGGTTATATAACGTGAATGTCTCGCGTTAAAAGCATCGAGTTTCGCAAATTCTACGGTCGCTATAAGACCTTGTTGCGATACAAAGTATCGACTAAGTCATATGTTGACTGATTGTTTCATACCCTTGAGACTGTCATTTTCGCTACTAGATTTGACTTACGGTAATTGCGTTACTTTATTTTCAGGACTACGAGAGGCCTTCACTCTGGGGCGGGGCTGTTGACCGGTCAGCAGAGGGATGCTACTCCTTCAGGGCACCTGGAGTTCATACCTGTCGCTTTGTCTGGAGTCCGTGGCCCCAACACTCGGATTTTTATTATGTTTTTGGATATGATTACGTTTAGAGACGATGGATTAGCCTTGCTATTGAGTCTTCCAACAAACCTTCATTGTGACCAATATATTTTGTATAGACTTGAATTTCTGTTTACCAATGATATATGTTTCTTTGCCATGTGTGTAATTCGGATATTGTACTCCATCTTCTACAATACACAGAGGGGTAGTATCATTCATTATATGCCTTTTTATAATGACGTATATTACTTTACATCCTCCATACCATTGCAGTAATTACCTATTAAATAATAGAGGTGGTTTTTAACTTGACTACTTTTCAATTTGTGGGAGTTGTTAGAATACATTAAACTATAACTATAAAATATCTGAAACCCAAACGACTTTGTCGATTGGGGATAGTTAGATAATATCAATACGTGAGTCTGTGCCCCCCATCCGGTTCAGTTCTCCCTAAATCTATAACCAAGCTTAACTAGTAAACTATAACTGAATTGTATTGCAGGGGCCCCTATATAAGGAAGTCAAAATATGTGGTCGTTAATAAAACCCCAGATACAGCTATGCTATCAGACATGCTAAACGCTGCGGCTATTGTTAAGACGTTCTTTACACTGATTAATTCACAATACTCGTTTTACCGATCTAGCATGGTCCCTCACTTGAGCGTGTGACCGGTCGACATATGTATCGTCGGCACCTGACATCACCATCGGCTGAGTGATGTCCATTCTTATTCAGTAGCTCTTATTTCGTATTATAATTTGGGATTTTAATACTCTCTACTGTATCGTAACCACACCTTTTCACCAACCTACACAACACTATTTGATAGGATTACTTTCAATCCACATATTGCATCCTAACATTACTATTGGATTTTGCATTTTTCCTAATTATTCTATGTTTTACCTCAATCTGAACGTAACGAGCATAATTTACGCAATTACACTGCTCCCAAAATGTAAATTAGAAAAATGAACATGACTGTCAGTATACAATGCGTTGTTAAAATCGATAAAGATAATTTTATGAGATGAGAATTCAAAACTCATTCATAGGACCGTCGATAAAAAAAATCTAATCCCATATTGTTTGTTATTTTTCTTCCCCCGGTGGTTTGAGTAGGTCACAATGATGTTTATGGATGATGCGTACATCGCCATTTGAGATAAATTCTTGCTAGGGTTCGCTGGTGACTATAGGAAGAGGTCGTGGTAATTGTAATAATGAGCTTTGTGTTTCTTGTACAAGTATAGCTTAAAAAAAATACCCTCAAAGACCAAATGACCCAAGTCACTCACTAATGCATTTGCCATGGATGACACTCTGATGTTATAAGTATCCAAACATGAAGCAGATATGTGCAGATTCTGTTGGTGTCCATCATTTCGAGTTCGTCAGGATAATCAATGGACCATAATTATGAAAATTATGTCGTTAGATTTGAGTAAGTACATAATTTTATGATATCTATACTTGTAAAGTTTTAAAGTGGTGTAAACGGGGATTGGTTTTGTGGGAGGAACAAGTGTACCCCGCCGTAGAATATAGTTTGCCCGGGGTTCAATATTTCTATAACGTAGAAAACATGACCCATTAGTTGTTGTAGAATGACCTTGGATGCTCGTAGAACAGATTAGCGATATGTCCTTAGGCGTTCATTATTCTTTCCGTGTGGGTTGTAGAAAAATGACCCCGTAAATTTGTACACTCTATATTTACTTTGTTTCGAGTGTAATTTTATTTCTTTAAAATATGTTGTTTTATTACCTAATTGAGGGTTTTTGGTTTTTAGATATTAAATAATTCTACTTTTTGTTGTGTCTATGGACTGCCGGTCAGAATAGTTGAGTATCCGGCGATCTATTGACCGGCAATATTGAGGGAATCTGATGCTCACTAACTTATGACGTTTTCGTACCTGAACGTAATGCAATAGACTCAAATAAATTATCATTTGGGTTAAGGTATGATCTCTATAGCTCGATCTCTCACGCATATAAGTTCGTTAAACAAGGGAGATCATGGGCTAGTCGTGTAATAGCTACTATTTAGGAGCTCCGTTTGTGCGTCACAGGCGTAAAAGAATTAAGCACTAACAAAGGCTATCATACGCGCTCCAACTAGTATAAGATTTATAGAGTTAGACAAGAATGAGCATATCTAGTTTAATGTCGTGTAATTCAAGGTAGCTCAAGATAGTGTCCGCGTTAGATAATTTTTCTCTCTCGACGGATGTGTGGTGTGTAGAGCTGCGCTGATGCCACGATTGTTAGACTAGTCGCGTCCGCGGCTGCCCGTGCGGGACGTACATGGTTCGGCGTAGCATTTGGATGTTTCCACAGATACCAGCGTGCTCGGGAAAATAGTTCGCTATTCATGGTGAACGTGGATCGATTATGTCATCTCTAATGTGACAATGGTAACTGTCTTACTGATTTTCCGGTGTATTCATGAGTGTCAGTGATGTCATTAGACTAGTTGCTGTTACGCAATTGGAGAACAAATCTTTTTCGCTTGATAACTACCAACGGTTCATGTATTATTTAGAGCATCTCGCTATGCTGGCGGTACACAGGGGGACACTCATTTCGTGAAAATATTTGCTTACATTTGATCGCTAGTCGTTACTCGCAAAAATCTACTCTACAATCGCAAATAGTGTAAAGGCAAAACTAAATGGCATTTTTGAGTGAGTATAGTGGACTACGCATATAAGACAGAGAGCGTACGGGCCTCAACTCAAATTGGTAATATTTGTCAAATTGCGCTACGGCAGGTGTTCATTTACAGGGGTTCTGACCCCAGGGGTGTCGAGTCACTAAGGTTTAGTGAACTAGTCGTTGAGTTACATATGAGAGTGCTGTTAAAACGAGTTTGAAAAGCATCTTATTTAAAGCTATTGATTATTGAAGTGAACACTGAATGTTATTCGAATGAGTATGGATTCCTGGTATCTATGGTCATCGAGATTAGTGTGTACGTTGGTTATTCATTACAGGTGTCAGATTACAGGGGGTAGGGTTTTGTGCATGGTACTAAGAGTGGGTCGGATTTAGACGCGCGCAAAGCTGTGCGTACGGTAACCATATAATAAAAATGTACAAATATTTTAAAAAAAATCAGTGTATTTACCTCTGAGTGTACCATACGTAGTGTTCATTAATGTAAAGAACAAGCGTGCGTAACGAAGCAGTTGAATTCATTGTATATACCCGATGCTCGATGGTGTAGATGCGAGAGTGACGGTGCACCTTAGGTGAACAATTATGGTAGTAGTTGGAGTCAATGAGGTGCAGGAGTCATCTTTAGAGAATCAAGTGGGAATTCGATATTCTCGGGAGAATACAACAATAGGGCTCTGATTATCGGATTGTGCTCCACCAGAATGACCCTGTTAACTAATGTGTGAACTCTGTCATACGCCCCCTGAGGATGATCAATGGATGACTTGGAAAAATGTACTTGTAAGACAATGTGGTGACGTTGCGTTGGTCAAACGTGTCCATTTATTGTTTTTCATCGCGAATCGCGTGTTATATATTTCTATTTATATTTTTTAATATATTATGTATAACATTTTGTAGTGTATTCTCAATATTTTCTCCCTATTTATGACATGAGAGCGGGTACTGTAAATGCAAACATGAGACTTTTTCTAATTGGGTTATTATACTGAGGGTATACGTAACTCTATACTAATGTGTTCACAGGCAATACATATGTGTCATATTATATAACAAGATGGGTGACGGAGTTATCATGGTACGGATGATCGGTTATAGACAGATCGGCGTAGACGAGTCAAGTATCACAGTAAGTCCATTGAGTTGCTCCACTAACCGTAACAGGTTACTATACTCTCCTGTATATCATATCTGTGTTGCCTCGTTTCTTCGCTGTCACACGCTTCTGAGCACGCAGAGAACCTTGTCTTGACCGTAGCACATATAAATAGTGTAGTGCGCCCACAGAGCTCATTGACAGCTGTTGCAGAGCTTCCTTGGTCATCGAGAGGTTTCGTAACACGCTCTATCTTGTCTTCTGCTGACCGGAGGATACAACGTTACTCCGCCCTTTACTTGTTGAGACTTTGTATATTGAGGAGTGAAACAAAGTAAGAGGTGACAGTGATTTTTGTCTGGCCACCTCTCCCCCACAATGTGCAGGTGGGTGGGTCCCTCTACTCTTGACAGAATCATGTTTATAATAGTGTGACGAGAACTTGCAGTAATTTGACTTTCGTACAT
>CAJDSM010044179.1:12842-29042 GCA_903981925.1 Ostrea lurida
AAAAAAAAAAGAAAAGAAAGAAGAAGAAAGAAAGAATATAAATATTGTTAAATTAAATTTGACCTATCGCGAAGCGGATTATAACTTATAGCGTAATCTGACAACAAGTTCAGATATAATATGGCGTGCTCGATAAGCATAGGTCAATCTCAAGCTTCAATTCTGGTTAATTTAATTCTTTAAAAAATGTTCTCAATACTATGTTGTGTGATGAACAACTTGTGGATAAATTTGGATTTTCGCTAATGTACGAGCGCGTTCCGCGGTACGAATTTGCCTTCGTACGCTTAGACAAAGTGAAAAACCATTAAGTCATATATCGCGTGGGACGATCCGTTCACGGGCTTGGGTTGGACGATCACAAAGAATGCTATGTTAAGATATCCAAAATAATTGCACTTGTTTGCCTTATCACAAGGAGGCCGTTCGTGGGTTTCTAGTTCCCAATTAAATTTGCTTGTACAGAGTAAGTCATTTATTAGTATATTGTCGCGCTTTGACACTCAAGTATTCGCTACGTTTGTACTACACATTGCTGCTCTACATATGATGTGTATCTTCTATGTATAATGATTATTAGTTCATCTCATTCTTTTGAAAGACCATTCCTCTTTGCTCACGTTTATATAAATGTCTTGTAAATTTTTTTTTGTATATATTCTTATACGTTCTTAATCGTTGGATAATTTTCTCCGCCCTAATGCATCTTTTTTTTTTTTTCTCTCTCCAAAAGAATCAGTGAAATATTACTATATCTTTTTCTTTATCTAAAGGGAGGGTAAACGAGGACAAGCCACTATAGTGATAGTTAATAAAAATAGCAAACCATTACACGACTAGGTTTAAATATTTGCGCAGCAGTATCATTCGGAATTATTACCTCAATAGACACTTCTGTTTAAACGATCCTCTGTTCTAATAATGAACAACTTATTTTACGACACCAAAAGAAGTGAGTATCAAGTTCTAAAGAGTACATCATATAAGCACCGAACTAATGCATTTGTATAATTACTGTGTTGAAGTATGAGGGCTGTGAGGACTTTAGTTTTCTGGGAAATCGGGATTTAATTAATGCGCACTCGCTATAGTAAACATGTATCTTCGATAATCTATATGGTTATATAAACCAGTGTTCTTTGAAAATAGATTTGGAGAATAATCTTGACGGGGATAACAAAGACATTGAATAAGAAAGAAGTTCGCCTATGAGGTAGAGAGGAGAGAGCCAAAGATCCCCTCGCAAGGAGAAACTAAATCTGGACACATAGAGATTATTTCATATACACTAGTTGTCGTTTTTCGGTGCTAGCATAGCCCATATAGATTTGCTATAGTTAAACACGTAATGTTAGTCTAGAGATCACATACTTCGCTAGAGAAGACACGAACAGACATTATTCTTTAACTAAAATGTTGATGATCTATATTCATAATTATGATAAAATACATGTACGTTTTTATTTGTATTTCTTTACCCAAAATGGATAATTTCTGTGTAAGAAGTGGTCAATTTAATTTTGTAGCCAAATTGGTATGTGAAAGTATCTGCATGTATAATACGGCGAAATTAATCATCGATGTTTATGACGTAATTTGTCAGTAATAAAAAAAAATTATTAAAATGTCCAAATGGTAGTAGGTGCAATCACGTGACAATTCCGACTAAAAGCGCAAAGAGCAGGATCAGGTGCACTCGCGCAGAGCTTAGCTCATCTGCTGACCGTCACAATCGTCGTGAGCGCTTAGTTGAAATAAGTAAATCGGGATTTTCTCAGTAATAAATCTAGTAGGCAAAATGTCAGTCACTAAGAAAATGGTTAATGTAAACAATATCATGTTCAACCATATATTACTTCTTGATGTTTGTAAATCGCAACAGTGTCAGTTTATACGCGAAGTAAGATATTCTCTGCAAATTATGAGCTTTAAAGCTCGCAAAGATAAAGTTAAGTTATCCTACGCAACATCATTTCTTTGTTAGTCCAATTGTGGACGTTATCGCGCTTCGCTTTAAAAAGCTTATACCATAGCAGCTCTTGCGTTTCGACATCCACACCATACAGCATGTGATAGTAGTAATAGGACGTACATAGTAAGGAAAGTTTGTATTATAAGCAAAGTTAAAGTCATCATAGGGGCTTTAAGGTATTAAATCAGTCTGCTAATTCCAGAGTCACTTATTACGTAAAATATTCCTGGGAGCAGAATTATCGTAATATTATGTGGTGCAAGTCACATTCGGACGTATTATTTTTACATCTTGACTCGTTGCAAAAAAGTAATTTAGGAAATGAATATATTTCTGTGAACATGTACCGTATAACTATTGCTTATATCACAAAACCACAAATAACTGAAGTTTACACTGTACGGTGTATTACATGTCAAAAGGTCTTAATTCAAAACAATGTGACAAAGGCAATAAATATAATGTTACATGAATACAAAAATCGAAGTACCACACTCATAAATAAACAAGTCAGAAGTCATATCTATAATTCTATAAAAATTAAACCACCTGTAAATTTCGAGACGCGTTTTAGGGTTGAGCGATCACTGATCAGGAATATCTCCATGTACATTGTAAATGATAGATAGTTTGGTGGATATAAGTAATGTTAAATTTCATGTAGCATATATTTTGAAATTAGCGATAGTGATAATTGATAATCCAAAATATCCCTTTGATTCGTCTTGCTGTTAGAGATCCCTTCCAATATGCACTCTTCTAAAGCATCCACCGCGCGAGCTAACGCACAAAACGTAGAATAAAGTTGCAGTACATGTACGACAATTCTGTAAATCTTTTTCCACGTCAATGGCGGATTTTCGCCAAAGGTGGTGGGGTTTTTGTGTTGATTAGCGCCGGGGGGCCAAGCGGACGCCTCCTGAGTTTTTACAGGCTATTTTAAAATTTAATTTTAGGGTTAATACAGCTATATTTCTACATATGGACAATATAATTCGGTCCACCAAGTGTGCTTATTGCGCGCACGCGCGTGTGTGTGTGGCAGGAGCACTCTCTAAGTCAGATCTGTACTGCAATTATTAATATGGACTAGAATGAAATATGTAACATTCAATACACGTACGGGTGATGTTGAATGATTCGCCCGTCATGCGCATTTAAGTTTTTACAATGCCCTGTAACACTGTCTAGCCGTGGATCGTTTACGGAGAAATTCGAGGCCAGTATGGAGAAGGAGGTGCACAACTTGTTAATAGCAGACTTCGCAAATGTAGATATAACTCTTTATTACGCTTCACCATTATTACATTATTATTAAACTAAGATTTTTAAATATGAACGTGCAGGTGCATCTTCAAAGGCAAGGTGCCAAAATGATATGAAATTCAATTCGAACAAACTACGGTTTGTACATTTGCTCCAATGGTTTGTACAGGACCCCGCTACTCGGAATTTGTCACTCTCGCTGTGGTGTACAGAGCGCCACGCAAAGTGATATCCAATAATTACTGTAGTGAGCTTTTAATTCTTTGCCAAATATAGACACGAATCTTTATAGCACTATGCTATCTGATACGCAGGATCCTAAGCTATAACAGGGTGATCGGACAGAGAGTGTGAGTTTTTACATTGACAAACAAGGTATGCGAAGCTTACAATGACAAACAATTACAACTTAGTCCTGCGAGTGAACTGCCCTAACTTGAACAAAACCGCCGGGGGATGTGTAATATTTGGGGATCGCCTTTTATTGTATGTATTTGGCTATCCTGTTGGTTTTGCAACAATGATACCTCTAATTGGATGGCAAGAAATGCTATCAAATTCGAAGCATGCTTTTTCCCGCTTTTTTGATTTTGATCAGTATCAACGCAATTGACTTAGGAGTACCTTCTCTTTATCACAAGCTTCTCAATCTTTAGTGGGGCTTAGGCCTAGAAACGGGTTATTTTTATCAAAACTGAGAGATATACCTTTTTGACTGCATGTGTGTTTGCAGTCCTTATTTCATCACGAGATGTACTTTCGCTCCTCCATAGAACGGTTCTTGCATACTAATCCAACTTTTGATGCGTCCGGAAGTATTTTTACCACCTCACGCGGAGACAGATCATCTACCTCGTTCTCACTTTAACTTATGGTTGCAATATCTTGCTATGGTTGTTGTTGGAATATAAACAACTTGATTAGATGCAGAAGAAAAGATCACTCTACTTTACTTTATGGAAAGAAGACTGAAATACATACTCTTCGTGCTCACTCAGGTGCACAGTGTTAGATACTATCATGCAACTTATTATTAACTATTTCTCACTCCTCAGATTTGTACGTTATCGGGTATACATCTTACTTATATCCTGGAGAAAAATAGTCAACGTTCACTTTCTACAGTCATCTGGAAGTCCCATCCGATGAACATAACAACGTCAATAGAGCTTAATTATCCCCTGAACTAAAACGAAGTAGAGACCAATAGAAATTCCACAGCATGCTCAAGATGCGAATTGAAAACTATCACATTGGCATAAATTAATTCTGTGTTATCCAAGTCCACACGCTACTAGCTCCATACTGTGCAACTCACCTTGCAGAAGGTGTACTATAGAAGATTCGATTGTTTTCGGCACAAGTCAATAGTGGCTCTCCAGAAATCCAACAAAATCATAGGAAGTGGCGGGAAGACTATGGTAGTTAAATTTGGAACAGGATAACGGTTCCGTCTACACCATCGGAAATCAAAGACGTAATATTGCGAATTTATGGCATTAAGCCACATTATATTCATTTGTGTTTTTTGTTGGTTCTGTGCTTTAACGAATTCGTACTGGATAAAGTCTAAAAGTGTTGATATAATATTTACACGAAGAGTATGGATCACGGAGGCGGAACGCTACAGAGTCAGTTTATCATCACTGGGGCGCAGTATGCCTATGAAATCCCATCATTATACTTTCTTCAGCAATTGATGCATGCCTTAGAATAAGCTCTTATTTGATTACGAATCGTTGATTAAAAATCAGATCATTACAGTTAAGTCTGGATCATTTTACGATGTAAACTCATTACTAACGTCAGATACTATATGTATTGCTGGCTATGCTCTGCCTTGGATTAATTTTTCATAAATCAACAGCAAACACTTTATGTCACTAATCTCAAATACTTCACTATCAATTTAGATTCTGGCTGACACACGTTCTTTTTCTATAATAGGAACTTTTACGTAAATTCATAATGACATTTTTAACGCTTTGCTTTTTCCAGTTAAAGACTATCGCAAGTTTAGCTTTGATTCTCTAATAACGGAATCTCGCCACGGGATAATTGCATTTGCCGATGACTATAGTATGCCAACTTCAGCTGTGGAAAATGCTTAAATGTGCAGTTTCTTTGCGCTTTTTAGTGAACTTCTATGTCTTACTCGTTGTTTGATTTCTGTTGAGATTTATTTGATAGTAGTCTTTAAAAATTTATTAGAATTCTTGAATTATAATATATTGATAACTGTATTATAGTCTCTTCATTGGTCAAGGATTCAATTAGCATAATATAATGTCGAATTTAGCTGTTGATAATAAAATGGTTTCTTCTGCGATACACGAGAACCTCCCCCCGAACACTCTTTCTTTCTATCTTGTTATAAATCTTCATACCGCAGTACTGTTGTTATCCCCCTATTAAATTTAGAGAGTTCTCACATATACTATTGTGTAAAAGACAAATTGTTTCTCGATGATAAAATCAGACTTAAAAGAATAGCATAATATCCTGTGTGAAAAAAATTCTCATGAATGATATTTGAATGATTCGAAAAAACACGTATTATATTACAAATTTAGAGGGCCATATGAACAGACATATCTTAATTTCTGCCCTATCATCAATACTCAATTTCGCAACACTACATTTATTTTTTGAAAGGGGAGTGATTACTCTGTCTCAAAGCAAAAAACGTCAACTATTTTTATCGAATGCCGATTCTACATTGACTGGTGTCTCCGAATGTATATAATTATTGGAGAAAATGTTGAATAATAGGTACAGCTTTGTTATGTTTGTACCCAGAAATCATTCATGAAAATCAGACAGATTTGCAAATTATAGGCATTGTCGTGGTATTCAAAGCTCGTTCTGTTGTGCTAGATTAAAAGACTAGCAGTTAAATCATTTCCAGTATTTGTGTCATCTCGATTAGAGTACACGATCTTAAAAAGGAGAGCGAAAAACATGCATTCACATTCTTAGTCATTGATATGTATGTCTCTTCACGACGTACTAGCCAAACTTTCTTTCACTTGATAATTAGCTCTAGGTTGGCCAATACGCCAAGAACCATTATCCCTGCGTTCACAACTCCACACTTCATCGGTGGTTGCTAAGGTGATTCTTAACGTGACGCCACTATGATTTTGAATTCTATAGTTGTTATTGAACAAAAATCTTTACTTGAATGAATTTAGTTTTTGGACATGTTATGAGATATGAATTGGTTTCTGAATAAGTTTACAGTTTGTTTTTTATTCCGCTTAAATAGACAGCCAGCACCAAGTTATGGTTATACTAGTACGCCACTTGCATGCTTGTTTAAACTGTTAAAGATTCAATTTATATTAACTGATTTGTTCTTTTTCCACTTTCCTCACATTAATCATTTATACATTTTATAGCTTTTGATTGTATGTTAATATGTATCAGTAAGTAAATGTAATATAAGATTATTTTCTATCGATAAGATTTTATTGTTACGTTACTTTTGAAGATAATTTATATACAGACGCAGATACATGTGTATGATGCAGTATGTGATTCTAGAAACAAGTTGAAATCCATCTGAAAAGCGAATGTTGTTATTTTTTATTACACACGACACGAACTATAAAAAATAAACACGTACATACCATAGACGTTCTGCCATTAGATATGTGTTCCATACTTGGGTATATGAATTTGAAAAACTAGAAGCTGAACAGCAAATACACACAACCAATATACATCATTTATATCACCCACGGGCCGATTTCAAAATTTCTCCATCCGTCATTTACCTGGTTCCTCGATGATTTTACATATATATCTGTAGACATTCCTTCGTCACCGTGCATATGGGTGTGTACGATAACCTCTGCACTTATTCGAAAGTAATGACAAGGAGCTTTAGTGCTATGGTCAGTTTTTTATGAATCGAGGCAGGCTACTTATATTAGATATATCAAAGTTGTGTTGTTGTTGCATGGGGTTCAAACCAGTCACATGTTGTAAGGCAAGATTTCGATAAATGATATAGTCGTATATAAAAATTCTATGTTTGACTTTATATCAATCTGTCATGGGGTCAAATGCTGTCTAACATGTTTTCATACCGCAATTGTAAGCCGTTTTTTTGTGAATTCGCTGATTTTGATCATACTGGATTACTCTCAGCTTTAATCTGATGCAAGACAATGAGCAGCAAAGGGGTGTAAACCGTGTCGACAGTGGATGCTTACTCCTGACTACGCCTGATCTAGCCTAATCTTCACAGTGTCCTAAGTGGTCCATGTATTAGCCCATCTCCTCTTTGGTTTGGTTATTGCTATTTGTGCGACTTGTATAGAATTGATACACGTGGTAACGTTTATCTTTTGGCAGTTTTTTGATTAGTCTGTAATTAAACCCCACCAAAAATCCTGACTCAGCAAAGATTGTAAAACAATTTTGTTTGGTTTGAAACGTATTTTATTCTTATTCAATCGATATTGAGATAGGGCTAGCAAGTTCTTAAAACGTAGATTCCGCATTTCCCTCGTGACAAGCCATAAACAATATCTGATAAGGCACACTAGTGTGATGTTTATCCTAGCTGGATGATTAGATACCGTGGAGACCAATGTAAATTACATAATCAATCTCAGAAAGACAGCAATAACGTCCTTCTGATGACTAATTTTGATAATCATTTTGTCTCTGAATGTGGCAGAAAAGATTCAAGGTTGCGAAAACATTTCTCTGTATACACCGTATTTCAATAATTAAGATACTAGTACACATATTCAAGTTTACGAAACATAACAATTAAACACACCCTTACTTTTTAAACATTAGTTTAATTGCCACGTTTGGGAAGTAGATTGGTTTCCTGTCTTAATTTTATCACCTTTAAATAGAACACCCATGATCATATGTTATGAAAGTTTTCAAACTTTAGATAGCTTTTGGTCAAATCGATAACGTGTCTAGGTGATACCACAGAATTCATGCTTCTTTTCATAAAATTGGTCATAGAAAATGTAAAACATTGCCAAAATGGTGATTGTCCTCTTTTTCCAGACAAACAATATAGATATTGAATTGTAAATAATTCATCTTTGCCCAAGCTAGGATGCGTTTAGTAGCTTCTCTATATTTCATATAATGGTCGGGTACAACGCCATACTAGTTCACGTTGTATGCAACAGATGCTCAAAAATAACAGTTTTGTAATTCAATATCATTACACGTATTAACTGAACAAGCAATCTTCGAACATCGTAACACTGCTTTAGCATCCCACATTGGTCTAAGTGGTACCTTGAAAATCCTAGACACAGAAAAAGATATTTAGGCTATACTATTTTTTGGACACGATAAGGAGTTATTAATGCCATAGATTAGATAAATATGAATATGGTTTGGATGGTATGTATATTGTGTATATGCTCGAGAGAGTTTCACTTATTGCTTGGTTAGACGACGTCTACATCTTATGAGCCTTTTAAGCAGGCATGAAAGCTTTATCAGGCCAAGCGCACAGTGACTGCCTTCTAAAGACAACCTCTCACATACAAGACAAGTCACGCGCGACCCACCTATGCAACGTTAGCACATACCAAATACTGATTGTTTATTACTTCACTTATCCAACGAGATGCTAATTTTGCACACCCTTAACAATGGATACTTTTTCGATGACTGCCAGAAGCTCTTATTACATGGTATGCGTTTTGCCTAAATGCCAACACATGCTGCAAAACTGATCTTTGAATACGTAGTGGATAGATTTCCTTTTTAGATAATTCTTTCTTTACTTTGTTACCTGCTATCGCTTGCTAAACAAAGCGCTTTATAGAAATTATTCTGATTGCTGTGATTATTGCATAAGATCTTTTGAATCACTCTACATTCCATTGTAGACGCGAACGACTCCTAGTCTCTCACTTGAACACATTAAAGATCTAATAATATGTCGAAGTCAACCTTACCATATTAGTATATGTACGATAACCTTTAGCATTAAAGTCCCTGGCTGATAGAATACATCTGACATCTCCACAATTACAAAGATGGCTTCCTTGCAAGCTATTAACACGAAATCATTTTGCTTGCCCTTTTGATAAAGTACGATATAAATGCGCTAGCCTAATGTTTTGCTCTATATTAAAATGTTGTGTTGATTATGTGAATGTAGAGAATTCCTGCTCAACATTCGGCAAAAGTTCTGAAATGACCAGAGAAAGTCAGTCCATAAAATATGTAGTCCGCTGATAGCGATCTCATTTTATATAACAAATTGGTTGTTTGCCTACAAAGGGTAGTTGTGATTTCCAATTGAGTCATGGGTGGATTTATTGAATATAAAAGATTAAATGACAATCCTCATTGCCATTAAAAATTGATGGCGCTTGTAGCATTCGCGTATCAAAAAGGTTTGTTTGCAAACCTGACAATTGCTGACAAAAATAAGAGTAATATATAGCTACATGACCCAAATAACAAAAAATTTTGAATCATTTAACAGATAAGGAATTGCATCAAGTATGGCTAACCTCCTCACTACTTGTATAGCTATTTGTGGATATTTGTATGACATCCTCTTGAGGAATTGTATGTAGAAATACTAGCTCAGACCCTGGTCTCAACTGACTTTATATAGGTGATAATCATCCACCAGTTCGAAACGAGAGAGCATGTACGCTGATCTTTGTACTAGAGTGTAGAAGAGAGGATTCGTGGCTCGAATTGTTGTAGATGGAGTCTCTGCATAGTGCATTTCAGAATCAACAATAACAGGTCTGAATTTCACTAAGATACGTGGTTTTTTGTCTGACAAAATTCAGCACTTTTATACAGGACATTTTCATTCTATATGCTACATTTGAGTGCGTGGAACATCACTTTTTTTTGCTCTATATCATTCTAACCACAATTGACAGCCAATATCTCAAGATGTCGCCACGAAGTTCCTGTAAAACAATAATGATATATTTTGTGAGAATAACACTCATTTCCACACACTAGAAAATTCACACATTTATATAAAGGATCTGTATGTGATCTTCAAAATTCTTCTTACCTTTTTACATATTTGATTTTCCTTTTGATATAAATGTTTCTCTCTTTTTCTTTTCTGTCCAAACAGCTGATCAATTAGGGAAGTAACCTCTTGGTTCTCTCGCTACACTGTCCCTTGTTACCAGAATATTGTCAGAAGCTTGTGACATAATTGAATTTGAAATGGTATTTTAACTGAAATTATAAATACAGTTTTCAAGTATGGGAATTTGATTAACTAGAGTTACAAGATAACTGCAATATAATCATAATTAGTAATCTTATACTTAACTCTCTGATTTTTCATTTTCTCCTTATCAACTTGTTTCTCCTTTTCTTTTAGTTGTCTTAGAGTACTAAAAATATGTAGGAACTGCTTCTCATGCTTCCTTAAGATTTTTTCCTTGGTTGTAGTTCATTAAGCGCTCAAGCTTTAAAGAATGACATTACAATGCCATTTACATAGAATAAAGTGCAAATTGTTAATCACAAAACATAATATCTTAGAAATTAATTCGATTTTAGCTTAGCTCTTCATTTTATGAAATATTTGGTACTTATTTTAACTTTATGCTCTAAACTCTTGATTTGTACCCCACATGTTTGGTTTTACATACATTAAATAATTTGCTATTGACATACAACGTCTTAAATTAAAATGAAACACTTTAATTTATGATATACTTGATTTACCATTCACATAATCTCAAAAGAAATCCTTACCACTTCCAATATCATTTCAAAACAATCCTTCAAAGTGTTTTTTCCACAGACAATTTTGTGAATTGACGAAACAAGTCTCTTTATGTTTGAATTTGTCATTTCCCAAATTGTGAATCCCTCTTTTTGCGCAAATCATAATCTCGCCTTAGGATCAAGGATAGAAATCGTGTGCATGCCCTTATCTTCTGCAAAGGTGTTGCAAAAATTTATTGCTCTTTGACATTCAGAAAAGCAATGCTGCACTTTATGTGAGCACTAAGCTGCATGTGGTAATCACTGACCTTTTGAGTCTCCAGTACACCACTGTGCCCAACTTTACCACGTCAGCAACACAGATCTGCATTGCTGGGAATTTAATGGATACCTCCATTGAGCCTTTTTCATTTTAAGGAGTGTTTAATTGTTGCAATCTCCTAAGTAGAAGAGCACTTTTATTTTTAGAAGGTTCTTATAAGTTTTCTTGTGCAAAATATAGTTTTTTTGCGTGAACACTACCCTTATAAAAGAATGAACATTGCTCAGAAAAATTGACATCCTTGTTCTACTTCATTCATATTGTAAGATCTCGCGAATTAAATATATAGACTATGTATATCCAGCGGGCCAATAGTTTTCTTAACAAAATGGCCGATTTTCTATGAAATTCTAGAGTTATTGCAAATCGTATTTTTTGGCTCGAATCTAAAAACTCAAATCTAATACATTGCTATTTATGGGACTGAACCTTGCCACAGTTCTGTTATAGGAATTGTGCTCCTTTATTAGCTGAACTTCATATGTAGAAATGTGATTTTAAATATCATTTGCCCTTCAATTTCCTTGGGGGTCTGCAGACTTTGATATAAGTGTGTCTAGTTATTTACCGTGGCTTTGAGCTGATTAGGTCTGAATGATATCATCCGAGAATAGAACTTTCATCCAATACGATTTCATTCTATGCTTTGCTTGGCAATCCTCGCTCCACAAAAAATCTCGGTCTACGCATATCAATTATTTATTTTATCTGAACAAGCATTTACGCATACAAATAAAAACGACTGTGATAATAGAGTAGTAGATAAAGACAAAAACTCTTTATACTATCTTCGCCACGATAAGCTGGAAAAGGTCTGATATGTCTTGGTTGTACCATTTTATCTCATTGTGATTGCATATAGCATGAATGTGCACACAGTGCACATTTAGATAATATTTCACTGTACATTGAACGCTGCTGACTTTTTCTTGGGGAAGCCTTAAACGACCGCGCGCCTGTTTTTCAATGTTACATCTGTATGGTTTCACGACATATCTTTTATAATTGCTTATAAATAATAAGAAAAATAATGGATCATCTATATATTTTTTTGTTTGTATATTTATGTTGTTGTAACGTTCCCATGTCGAGTAAATCGGTCGTGCGGTAAACAGAATGTTCTTATCTTCGAGTAAGTACGCATTTTAGTACGTTAAAGAACCCCTCCTGCTACAGTCGTGAGGGATAAGCATAGTCTGTATTTTTTTCTGCTTCACTGAATTCAGAGTGAGTCAATGCGAATTAATGAAAAAATGTAAACTGACACCAACTCAACCTAAACAAGAAATATTCATCTCACATGGAGAGTCACCAGCTTTGAAAATGGGCACACGTAGCAGACAAAAATCTCCGTTTTTAAAGTAATGAAAGCAAAAAATAATAAATGCCGAAGTAAACAATGTGTTAAACGTAATCATAGTCACAAAACACCAAATATATATACAAAGAACTCGGAGTGTGCACTCGACCCCGGCAGACAACGGAAGTTGACACTGCTAGAGAACATCTTGTACGGACTAACATAAACTTGACATAGAACTATCCTGTGGATCAGGTGCCGGGAAACATCTTCTGGCGGTAATTTCGCCGTGAGCCCTTAGCGAATATAAAGTAACACGGGATTACCTTCGTAGTCAAATTAGTTGGAAAATGACAGTCTAATACAAGGGATGAAACAAATCAGTTCACACATGTGACCCCCTTACCCACCTCTTAGGTGAAAACTTGTATTCCGCAAACAAGGTCATTCTAGCGACCGTAGAATTGCGTAAATGATGACTTACGTAGAGGTCGTATAATACACCAACGACTTTAATAATATAAAATATACATAAATATGATCGAATAAAAGAACAATGTCACGCCTGAGCCTGGTCATTGGCGCCAGAAACCGAATTGAACAGAGGAAACCTCTTGGTTGGAGCATATATGATTTCTAACCATTAAGCTACGAGACCGGGGCGATCTTATTCGGCAAATTAAAAATAATTATGTACGGGACAATTTGCTTCCATTCTCTTAAATTTCGCATGACCTGCTGTGAACCTCTGATATCTCTCGATAGTGTATTAGGAAATCGTCATTGGACGAAAGTTTAAAACCGAATACTCTCTGAAATTCTCTAGCGTTGTCAGAGTTTAGCTGAAAAAAGCCCTTTATGGACTCATTAACGCTGATAACATAAAAGGGTAACTAAATAAAGGTACATGTACTATGGGGTTATGGATATATATTCATGATCAAAATCTCCTATGTAAAAGTCAATCGCTTAGAACATTACAACAGGTGTTGATGAGGATAAGAATTCTAGAGAAAAATTAAGCAATCATAATAAGACAAGATAAATGTTCTTTTTCTCGTGGACAAGACAGCTACGAGCTGACAGCTGCACAAGCCGGGGTTACAATTATCAACTGTGATACAATCGTCCAACCAATGTGAGATGTGACTTGACATTGCCCAATATACACCAATTAAGTACAAAAGTTTCACGGACTCAGACACCAATCACACACTGTAGTCTCAATTGGTGGTTTTTTTCTTGTTTTCGTTTTTTTCTTCAAAAATCTATTTTATTGCTTAATGTGCAGAGGACAAACATTAAGTTACAAATATAGTGGCACAATGACATGTAAACAATAAGATCAAGAAAACAGGACAACACACAACATTCACTCACTCATTCTTAGTTATTCACTGATGTCTGTCATTATTATTTGAAATAGAACACATATAGAAATATGTAAATATAATATTATATAAGACATGTACCGTAGTATCACATTATGTTTAATTCCACAAATCAGATAAATAACAAATATTGTCTGGAAATTCTACTGTGGTGACCTCAGATATGCGTTTGCAATACCATCATACATGTAAAGGCAAAAGATAACGAACAGTGATCAAATACTCGTAGTCCAAATAGAAAAAAAACAAAAGTTGGAAACAACAGGACCCTGGACGCGCCAAGCATAGAGAAGGAGAATAAGCATCCCCTAATGACGGTCACAACCCGCTGTGAGCCCAATGTCTTGATCAGGAAAACGGAACAATCCGTAGTCAAATCAGTGTATGAATACGTTAGTAATTGCTATGCAAAACATCAGACAGCATTTGACCCAATGGAAGGTCATACTGATAAACTAAATCGCTCTAGCCACCATAGAATTTACGAAATGCGCCTTTAACCGTGACTGTTGAACCCTGCACAACAACTTGTTTGTAAGTAGCCTGACTCGATTCAAAAACTGATCATATGCAGAACAAGCTCTTGCGTATCGAATACACACCAATCTCAGGTGATGATGGAATATTGCTACAAAAATATGGAAATTTGACGATGGAGAAGCCGAAATCGTCCCGTTTGTCATAAGTTGAGTTGTTAGTGTGCCGTTATGTCAATGTTCAATAAACAATCCAAGTACGAAGCAGACATGGAAGACTCTGTGGTGTATTTTATTTTTAGTTCGTTGGAATATATTGAATCAACGTATGAATGAAATCATTATTATTGATACATAAACGTCGTCAATATATCGAAATTGCCACCAATAGAGATTTATTCTTTTCATGTAGAAGATTTTGAATGAATTCTGCCTCATAAGAATATAAAATTAGGTCTAATAAAGGAGCAACAATTCTGACATTGGAATTTCAACAGACTGTTGGAAGACCTGATTTCCAAAAACTACAAATGAGAGAACTCCAGCATTGCTTTAATATCAACTTCAGAGTACTTGTGTGTAGAATGAGAGTGGAATATAACATAGAATTTTTTGAATGGCTAATCATAGATATGAATATTTCCTTTTTCCATTTTTGTTACAGAAGCAACTTTCTATATATTAAAAGGTCTTGTCTTTAATTTATCGTACGGAATGGTCATGTAAAGTTTGATGTTGTTGATATGGGAAAGGTTCTGGGATTTCAAATTCACTAGAAGTTCTTTTGAGTTTTTTCAAAATCCACATTTGATTTACATCACTTTTGGCATGTGTAGTTTCACAGCACGTCTGAGGTGCTCCTTCACAGCTGTCAATTTTTCGTGAGGAGTAAATACAGGGACTTGGCGGGACATTTACTAGATCCAGCAATGTATCTTGTTTGTAAGGGTTTTTGTTAAGTTTTGGAATCCAGTTAGGTGCAATAATTCATATTAGTCCGTCTCATTGACTGGAATATTAATGTGTTTAAAACTGAAGCATAATTTTGAAGATTTCATCTTTTGAAAGAGCAGTAGGAGTGTAAGTACGATTACCAAATGTGGAGTTGATACTAAACTTGTTTCAAATGCAGTTGTAGTAATGAGTCTTACAGACAAAGACAATATAATTGTTACAAACATTGTCAGATGAAAACAAAACATTCCTCATGTAACCTATCTAATTCTTTTATCACTTCTGGTTTACGAAACACAAAAGGATAGATGGTACGGAACTTTAGTACGTTTATGTTAATACGGGATTTCAATATTCTCTTATACTTTTGATACATTCTGACAGGGTATCAAGTTCTTCTTTTTCATATTTGACCCATCGTCTGGCATGCTCTTCGACAGAATTCATAATGGAGATGAAGTTCTGTCGCCAATTGAATTTAGGACCTTTTAAAATAAGTGATCTTAGATTCTCATTTCAAACCATATTAACATCAACTGTAATGACATGTCCAGCTGATCATCTGACAATGTTTGTAACAATTATATTGTCTTTGTCTGTAAGACTCATTACTACAACTGCATTTGAAACAAGTTTAGTATCAACTCCACATTTGGTAATCGTACTTACACTCCTACTGCTCTTTCAAAAGATGAAATTCTTCAAAATTATGCTTCAGTTTTAAACACATTTAATATTCCAGTCAATGAGACGGACTAATATGAATTATTGCACCTATACTGGATTCCAAAACTTAACAAAAA
>CAJDSM010044183.1:0-13869 GCA_903981925.1 Ostrea lurida
GATCTGTAACTTGTTTTGACAAAGCAGTGCAAAAAATATGAAATAAACATCTACGAGAACAAAGAAAAAAGTACAGAAATAGATTTGCCGGATTGACAGACGGACGGAGGGAGTGCATACTTAAACTCCCCTTCTACTTCGTCGGTATCAGACTAATAATGTGATTCGACAATTTCAAAAATAATATACTGGTATTAACGGAAAACTGGTTTACTCAATGTGAGGTAGAATGGAGATTTTTCTAATGCATATATTGATAAAGGAATGACGTTTATGGTGGACGTGCGCAAGCGCGAGAAAAATATTATCAGAAACATTCTGGGAAATCGGGATTTCGTTTAATAGTCGCACGTGATTAAATCTTAATCATGAAATTTAACTCCGTTTTTATTGCTCAGAGTAGCTGAAAAGCCTACAGGCCGTCCACGCTTTCATATCGCCATTAAACTGTTTACATACGAAATTCCACGCGCAATATCACGTGATTATGAATATTTCGAAATGAGGTGCTCATTATCGACCCAAAGGGTACATGATTAAATAGGAAACTAGCTTGATTACTTTTTATCTTTAGTTGAATTGCATAATTTGCACAAAATGTATAACTTATACACTTGACCGCCGTGAAATGGCTGAACTATTGTCAAAATGGCCTAAAACTTTAGATATAAAACACGTGGCTTCTTTTTCGTAATATCATAGAATACGGCATATACATGTATAGTGTCGTTCACCCAAAGGGGCGGTTTCGACCCCCTATAGCCCCACTCCCTCTAGATCTACCATTGGTACTAATAATTCAAAATGGACTTACAGGATGATGATTTCCTACCGTTACTACGAATGTGGTCCATCTCCTGACGGGCACCTGCAGTGTGATAAAGATGGCAATGTCGTCTGCGCCACAAATTTCTACGGGCCGTCCTGCAACACTCACTGTGTCGTCTCTCCTGGCCTGCATATGAAATGTGACAAGAACGGCACAGTAGTATGCAATGCTAATTATTTTGGTGACAACTGTACGACACGCTGTGATCCTCCAAATCATGGATTCTGTGACGTCAATGGTTCAACTCACTGCAATGAAAATTATTACGGAAAAAATTGTGACAATCTTTGTTTCACACCTGCTAATGGGACTGGATACTGTGACTTGAATGGCACACTGATATGCAATCTAGGTACTTGTTTGCTTCAAAATAAATAAAATTCGTCATCGTTAATTTGCGTTGAATTAAAAGGATACACATATTTTGATGTAGAAAATATTACTACTATTTGTTTTTAAATTGCAAACTACCAGTTAATTTCTACCAATTTCATACTTTGATGATTTAAAGAGGTTTTTTTTCAGGTTGGACTGGGGAAAATTGCTCAGTTGTTCAGAAAATATGTGAACATGGCTTGTATGTTGAAGATAAGAACAGCCCCACTGGGCATAAATGCTACTGCGATTCAGGATGGAGCGGTTCCCGATGTGATCGCGATATTAATGAGTGCAACGATACCTCGATGTGCGTCAATAGGGTTCGATGCGATAACCATCCTGGTGGATATTTATGCATCTGTTCACCGGGATGGAAGGGCCAAAGTTGTGATAAAGATATAAATGAATGCAGTCAACATCCATGTCACCGAGGAAACTGTTCGAACACACCCGGTAACTTTAGTTGTTCCTGCGATAGTGGGTGGACTGGTGACACGTGTAATACAGACATTAATGAATGCAGTCCTAATCCGTGTCTAAACAACGGGACCTGTACAGATCTAGAGGGCAGCTATAACTGTACTTGCCCTTTGGGAATAACGGGAACGAATTGCGAAACGAACATTGATGAGTGCGCTCACGTATCATGCAAAAACAATGGAACTTGTATTGACAAGGTAAATAACTTCACGTGCCAGTGCAAACCTGGTTTTGTTGGCCGATTTTGTGAGACCGATATAGATGAATGTGCCAGTTCACCTTGTCAAAATAACGCCTCGTGTGTAAATGGAATAGATAGTTTTTCTTGCAAATGCTCCGAAGGATGGAATGGCACTTTATGCGACAATGATATTGATGAGTGTGCCATGAAAATCTGTCAAAATAATGCTACGTGTATTAATGAAGATGGGGATTACAAATGCAACTGTAAAAATGGATTTTTTGGGAAAAAATGTGAAAGCGACTTTGACGAGTGCCAGACCAAACCTTGCAAGCATGGTGGAACCTGTAATAATGTTATTGGCGGTTTCAGATGTGACTGTCCACCAAGTCATATTGGAGACAAGTGTCAATACCAGAACTTTTGTAATTATAATCCATGTAAAAACAACGCCACGTGTATAAATAACAAAACTGAATTTGCTTGTAACTGCCCTGAGGGTTGGTCTGGGTTTGACTGTGCTACTGATAAAGATGAATGCAAACTAAATCCATGCTTGCATGGTAACTGTTCTAATACTCCAGGTAGCTATGTGTGTAACTGTGAACCGGGATGGACATCTCCTTCGGTGTGATCAAGATATTGATGAATGTAAGATAGCCCATGTCAGTATAACTCGACTTGTGTCAACATGAATGGTACGTTCGAATGTCATTGTCCAATGGTTACACGGGCAAAATTGCACCATAAACATTGATGACTGCCAAAATATTACGTGTCAAAATAACGCTACCTGTTTAGACCTTGGGATGATTTCTCATGTAACTGTTCCTATGGCTTTGAAGGAAGATTGTGCGAGAATGAAACAAACGAATGTCTTAGCAACCCTTGTCAGAATGGAAATTGCACCGATCTTATCGGCGCGTATGCATGTTCTTGTCACCAGGATGGGAGGGCGTCAACTGTGAACTTGATATTAACGAATGTATCATGAAAATTGCTCTGGACAGGGGCTTTGTGAGATACACAGGCAGTTACAATTGTAATTGTACGTTAGGATTTTTGGCGATCACTGTCAATCAAACATTGATGACTGTGCGTCTGATCCATGCCAACACAATGGCACGTGTCAAGATATGTAGATGACTTCTGGTGTAACTGCGACAGCAGATACACAGGTAAAATGTGTCAGTATGAGGACTTCTGTAAATATCACCCATGTAGAAAACAATGGTACTTGTGAACAAAAGGGTAACGAGTTCACATGCAAGTGTCCGTCTACATGGTCAGGTTTGGCTTGCGAGGACGACGTTAATGAATGTGCTAACGCCACCACCCCATGCCAATCGGGGACATTTGTGCAAACAAAATTGGAGGCTTTGAATGTTTATCCTGCAGTGTATGCGTTAATGCATATAATAACTGCTCTATTAATGCACCACATCCACCATTCTGTGTCATTGTAAGCCTAATTGGGCAGGAGAGAGGTGTGATGAACCTGATAATTGTACTCCCAATCCATGTTCAAAAGGATACCGTTGTACAACGAAGAGGATGGTTTCCGTTGTCATAATCCATGCCGATCGTCACCATGTGACAACAACGGTACATGCCACGCCGTCGGCGGAACTCATAATTGTACTTGCATGACCGGTTTCATGGGAAGTAGATGTGAACAAAGGGATTTTTGTTCCAGTTCTCCATGTCAGCATTTGGGAAATTGTACCAACGAACTTAATGGGTTCAAGTGCACTTGTGGGAAAGGATACGCTGGAGAATCATGTGAAAAGATTGATTACTGCGAGCCAAGTCCATGCCAGAACAACGGATCCTGTGTGTTAAATGGAACAGGATCCCAGAATTACACGTGTCTATGTGCATTTGGATTTACTGGACCCAACTGTAACCAGACGGACTACTGTGCTCCCGGTCCTTGTATCCATGGCAGCTGCTCCATCTCCAATGCCACTTATCAATGCCATTGCACGTCTGGTTGGTACGGGACGGACTGCGACTTTGAAGACTTCTGTCTTCGGACTCCATGCGCACATAATGGAAATTGTACGAACAATAATCAGACTTTTTCGTGCGACTGCACAGATGGATGGATGGGAGATAACTGCACAGAAATTGACCCCTGTTTTCCTCCGAAATGTTTCAATGGAGCTACTTGCACTCCATACAACGGCTCGTTCTTTTGTTATTGCGCTCGTGGATACACGGGAAAAAATTGTTCGGATGATTTAAATGAATGTCAAATCCCAGGATTTACAAATTGTCCGCCTAATTTACCTTGCACAAATATTCCAGGATCATACCAATGCGGGACAAAAAAATTGGGACATCCTAGATCATTCATCGGTACGTTTTAGTATCTTAAGAACACTTGCTTTTCATTTTATGAAAGAAGACTAATTTCAGAAATTAAAGTGTTAATTTTCAATTAAAATATTGCACCAAGACAAGCTTTACTATATTGGAAAGATTTTGTTAAGATCCTATGAATTATCTTTATTGGTGAAGTAAGTTTATATTTACATAGTAACTGATTTATATCAATGCACTTATTATATATGTTATATGTTGAATTTTTATTTTCTTAATATCAATATTATCTTTTAGGTAGAAGATATGATTCATTCAAGACCAGAGTCAGGAAAATGATTGTTGACAGTAACTACGAAGGTTTTTTAACCGCTTTTAAGCACAATCTGGTACAACATGACCTCTGCGCACGGGAAGCGGATGTTGATATTTCTGTATTATCTATTACACAGGATCTCGTGTGAGCTGCTATCAAAATTATTTGCAGAATTGTATGAACTGGACAAATTCCAGTTATTCTTTCTATCTGTCTGTCTGTTTGGATAGATAGATAGATAGATAGATAGATAGATAGTCAAGATAGATAGAGTTGTATGAGAATAGATAATAGATAGATAGATAGATAGATAGATAGATAGATAGATAGATAAAGCCAGCCCACGTGACGCGTACACTTCGATATCATATATCTAAACTCTTATATGTATATGAAAGACGCAAAATGTAAAACTTCAGTTAAGCTGAATTGTTGTTCTTCTATCTTCAAAAGCTTCCGATAAATAAAGTTAAGATGACAGACAGATCGACGGACAGAAAGACAAGACAATAGATAGATAGATAGATAGATAGATAATGACTCTGATGTGATGTTTATTAGAATGATATAAAGTAACTGTTCAACAACTCATAAACCTATAATTGATATACCACTGTACCTTTCAATTATAGACTGATTCATTATCGTTCTTATTTTGCAGCCGCAATGAATCCGATGTTGAAATGGAGGCTCTATGTGGAGGACATCATATCCCATTAGATCATTTAAAGTCCGTAATTTCAAATTTCATCCTTGCTTAACCAAGTGCAAAGACTGTTCGAATTTCAAGTATTTATTTTTCGCGGGATTAAAGGTTCGCGAATTTATCATATTTGTTCAGTTCAAGAGTACTATTTTTACTGTGGTAGTTGGCTGAATGATTACGTAGAATGTGGAAAAATCCACTGTTTTATGGCTTATCTGGGATGTGTTGCATATACTATAAAAAAATATCATAATGTGCCTGTAATATTCGAGGTTTGAAGATATTACATGTTTTCAGATTATCACTAATTTGTTCACCTAGAGCAGCCATAATATAATTCTCAGTTTATATTGATGATTTATGTTAAAGATAATGACCACAATATATACGATATTCNTAATATAATTCTCAGTTTATATTGATGATTTGTGTTAACGTTGACATATACGATATTTAACGAGGTTGAAATTGACTGGCAACCAAACAAGGCTGAAGAAAACAAACCAGAAATGTATCGAGGATGCTAGATGTCGAATGGAACTTTGGTCATCAATGTTTGTAAAGGCATATCTTGACACAGGTGCAGTGGAAATGTACGATAGAAATTCTTTGGTATAAAAAATATTGTGACTGCGATGTACAAATATGGATAGAAATATCACTTGTAATAATTGAACGTTGTGCACTATATAATGGACGGATCTGTGGCTTTAATCGATTTCATTTTCTCTCAGCAGGCCACAGTTCTGTGTTTATAAGATACCATCTCAACTGGTGCAAAAGTTCACTTCAGTCTTAAACGTGTCTCAATCACAGGCATGTTGATAAAGTCCAGTGGCAGTTTTAAAATACATTAGTACAGCGGCCGTGGGTGATGATTAGGCCTGTCTGCGTTAGCTATACTTGACCTGTAGCTGATCAATATTTAACTGCACGCCATCTAGAGTGTTCCATGCCATATGTTAGGAAAAGGTGAAGATAACTAGTGATCAATTTCATATAACTGTTATAAGCAATACAAAAGCACGAGTAGGACACACACAGAGCCTAGGCACACCACAAATGGGATCAGGTCCCTAGGAGGAGTAAACACCCTCTACCAACCGATTACATCTACCGTGAGCCCTATATCTTGATTAAGTAAACGGAGAAATCAGTAGTCAAAATTAGGAAGTGAAGAACGAACTACCAATAGGCATAAATCACGGCAGATAGCATTTGACCGATGACAGGCTGTATTGGTATGTGTATATTATAATCAAAGTACTGATAGCCGGATACAATTTATATTTGAAGCCAAAGAGAGGGTTGTTCAAACCCTTTTTGTGCTTTTCCATACAGTCAACTGATAAAATGCTTTTGAAACAAGTTTTAAAATGAATCATTATAGACTATAAACTACTTGTATTCAGCTATAGCTGTGTTCCTTTTTCATGCCCCCTTTGAATGTACTTTTTGTTTTGTTTTCCATAGATGTGAATCATACATCCTTGGACGCTTTAATGATAGAAGCAGAGAACTTGATTGATTGATTATTTGTTCTTTAACGTCACACTCGAGAATTTTTCATTCGTATAATTTGTTTAACGTCTCACTCGAGAATTTTTCACTCATGGAGACGTCACCATTTCCGTCGAAGGGCTGCAAAAGGAGTAGGCCCACGAAGGGTGAACATCGGCACTGTGAAATGGTCAAAATTAGAAGTGAAACTCCAACCAATTCTTTCCTGCACACATGATAGTCTATGCATTATAGTTTATCAGGGTGGTAAAAAATTCGAAGTTTTACATTGGTGTATCTAAGATCTACTGCCCCAAACATCATAATTAATCACGTTTTTGTGACGAAATGTCCAAAATTCATATAGAGCACAGCCATTTTTATTTTTTGTCAGTTTTAAAACGATAGCCAGGGGCGTATTTAGGAGTGTGTACACTCGTAACTCAACAAGCGTCCACATCGATTTCAAAAGCCCTGAAATGAGAGAGAGAGAGAGAGAGAGAGAGAGAGAGAGAGAGAGAGAGAGAGAGAGAGAGAGGAGAGAGAGAGAAGAGAAGAGAGAGAGAGAGGAGAGAGGGAGAGAATGCACAAAACAGTCATGACTAGTGCAGAAAGTGCATGTTACTTGTGTAAATATTTTTAAGTTGACGAAAGCTTGGAGCCCCATGGGGATGGGCTTTAGAATAAATCTTCAATATTTCTTACTTGTCGTAAGAGGCGATTAAATAGGGCAGTCCTTCGGATGAGACCGCAAAAACCGAGGCTCCATGTCACAGCAGGTGTGGTAAGATAAAGATCCCTCCCATGTGAGTGAAAGATTTTCGAGCGGGAATTGAAACAATATACAATCAATTAATCAATCAATCAATCTAAAGCTTAGAAATACATGTAATTGATTTGAACGAAGCATCGATTTTCTGTCCTTTGATTACATAAAACTCGTTAGATTCCGGAGGCGTCGTGCTAGAACCCCCACCAATGCTTCGCCCTGGACCAATGGGGATCTTAAGGGCGACTCCAAACCTCTTGCTTTATTTTGGGAGTCCACATCAAAAACACCCAAGGTACGCCCCTGATTAGCAGGAAGGTTAAACTTTTGATGACATATTCCTGCTGCATTTTTGTGCTCTTATGCAATTGGACATTTTATCACAGAAATAAGGTGATTTAGCAAATTTTGTATTTCTTGTATTTCACGATATTGCAGGTACACCAATGCAATCTCCAAAAATGTTTACTACCCTGATAAACTATCATACTTGGATTATCATTTGTGCAGAAAATAATTTGTTGAAACTTCACTTTAAGTCTGGCCATTTCACTGTGCTGATATTTACCCTGCATGAGCCTACTCATTTACGCCTTTGTTTGGCATTTAAGGCCTTTAATCAGGGTGTGATCTTTATCATACCAACTTTGTTGTGATACACTGTCTTGGTTTTTGCGGTCTTATCCGAAGGACCGCCCCATTTAGTCGCCTCTTACTACAAGCAAGGAGTACTGAGGAGCTATTCTAACCCGGATCCCCACGGGTTAAAAATGTCAACATTGCCGGTGAAGGGCTGCAAAATTTCGGCCTATGCTCGGCGCTTTTGGCCTTTGAGCAGGGAGGGATCTTTATCATGCCACACCTGCTGCCATACAAGCCTCCGTTTTTACGGTCACGTCCAAAGGACNGGAGGGATCTTTATAATGCCACACCTGCTGTCATACAAGCCACCGTTTTTACGGTCGCTTCAGTTAGTCGCCTCTTACGACAAGAATTGTAACACATAAACAATTGCTTTATTTTGTCTTCACTTATATTTGTAAATGAACTTCAAAAGTTTAACTATATCAATGTTATCAAAGATTTGTTTTCACTTAAATAATTTTTTATCATTGCTTCAACCCAATTGAGAAAAGGCAATATTCATATATCTAGTGGTAAGCCATTCTAAAGTCCACTCTGATTCTACACACAAGTACTCTGAAGTAGATATTAAAGAAATGTTGGACTTCCTCATCGACAATATATTTGTAGTTTTTTGGCGATCAGGTCTTCCAGCAGTCTGTTGGAATTTTCATGGGCACGAATTGTGCTCCTTTGTTAGCTGAACTGTTTTTATATTCTATGAGGCAGAATTCATTCAAAAGCTACATAGGAAGAAATCTCTACCGGTGGCCTTTAATTCGACATTTCGATATAATGACGACGTTTTATCTATTAAATAATAATAGTTCTGATTTTCATTCATATATCGATTCAATATATCCCAGCGAACTAGAAATAAAAGACACCACAGAGTCTTCCATGTCTGCTTCGGACTTGATATTGTAATTGAACATAGACACTAACGGCAAACTAACAACTCAACTTTCATGACAAACGGGACGATTTCACCTTCGTCGTCAATTCCATTTTTATGTAGTAATATTCCATTCATCGCCTTACATATGGTGTGTATTTGATACACAAGAACATTTCTCTGAGATATGATAAGTGTCTAAATCGAGGCAGGCTACTTACAGACAAAGTTGTTGTTAGTTGCATGGGTTTCAACAGTCACGTTAAAGGCAGGATTTCGTAAATCATATGGTCGTATATATAACGATTTAGTTTACCAGTACATGGCGTGTCATTGGGTCAAATGCTATACTTGATGTGTTTCATATCAATTGCTAAGCCGGTTTTGATACACTGATTTAGCTACGGATTACTCCGTTTACCTGACCAAGACAATGAGCTCACGGCGGGTGTAAACGGTCGACAGGGGATGTGTACTCCTCCTAGGCACCTGGTGTGTCCAGGGGTCCGTGTTTGCACATCTCGTGTTTATGTATTCTGTGTGGGACTTGCGAGATTGATTATTGTTCGTTATCTTTGCTTTTATATATAGCAACGATATTTCAGCAAAATATTACCCTGTCATCCTGTTTCCTCTCATACTATTAGCATGCATTCTTTGAATTCTTATACCATTGAAGAATGTCCACTCATCCATTGTCATTCCAACCAAGTTATATCAGTGTGGATCGGTTTAGTTCCTTAGCACCCCTTGCTTGTCGTAAGAGGTGATTTCATCCTTCAGATGACACCGCAAAAACTGTGGCCCCGTGTCATTGCATGTGTGGAACGATAAAGATCCCTCCCTGCTCAAAGGCCATAAGTGCCAAGCATAGGCCTAAAATTTATGGTCCTTCACTGGCAATAGTGATGTCTCCATATGAATGAAAAATTCTCAAGTGGGACATTTAACAATATACAATCAATTAATCAACCAACGGAATTATGGTTTACATTTATTTCATCACTCACTTCCTCATAAAACTCTTTAAAACTTGAATCATGGGTTTTTGCATTTAAAACAACCTACGATGGATTAATTATGAAGAGTGTAAGGTAATAAGAGTTGAAAAAACATGAACCCCGAATATACCAGTTAAAGGTGGGATCAGATGCCTTCGTGGAGTAAGCATCCCCTGTTGACCGGTCACACCCGCCATGAGTCCTGTATCTTGATTAGGTGAACGGAGTACTAGTAATCCGTAGGCAAAATTAGTGGGTAAAGAGCAGTCTAACAATTAGTATGGAACACATTAGACGGCATTTGACCCAATGACAAGTTGTATTTGGCGAATTAGAACGTTATACCGACCATAGAATTTCCAAAACAAAAATCCTGTAACATCAACTTGTTTGTCAGTGGCCTACCACGATTTGTAAACTCATTGTACACAGATGAAGCTCTTACATATCGAATCAGTTGAGGCATAATCACCATATACAGGTGAAATGGAATATGGGTACATAAGTATGGGAGATAGACGATGGACAAGCTGAAATCGTCCCGTTTGTCATAAGGTTGGGTTGTTCGTGTGCTGTTTGCATCTCTGTGGTGTCTTTATTTCGAGTTCACTGGGATATATCGAATCCACTTATCATCAATAATAGATAATAAACGTAGTCCATATATCTAAATGTCGAGAGAAAGGCAACAGCTTGTCCGTCCCACTGACTGGAGTATTAAATGTGTTTAAAACTAAAGCAAAATTTTGAAGATTTATATCTTTCGAAAGGGATATTGGAGTATAAGTAGGATTAACAACTGAGGAGTTAATACCATGTTCGTTTGAAATACAGTTGCAATGAAGACCCCTTATACAAACAAAGACAATGGTGTTACACGTTCCATCAGATCATCATCTCGTACTATCTTCCACCAGTTTGTGCCTCATTCCGCCAATAGATTACAATACTCTGAATTGAAATCTCCATGCCGAAAAAAAATTGTCAAATCAAATAATACAAACATGCACTCTGCCTTCAACGTTAGATACATTAGCATTTATGGCATTAACACGACTTCCTTCCAGCGTAGCTTACAAGTCTCCAATGCAAAAAATCAATGCACTCACTAAGCTAGATTGTGCTACTGGAATTAATTTATTATTTCGAATACATGTAATAGCCAAACACATACTGGATGTATTAAATATCATATATTTTTTTTTTCAGTTCTTAAATGAAATTGTTGTTTATTTAGATGAGATTCCCTTGAACCAAAATATGTTGAGTGACTTATTTCTGCGAGATTCGGTAGACCTTACGTAATATTCATATGTTTACGAAATCCAAGTAATACAGAAAAAATGGTCAATGATTTAAGATTCAATTTGAAACAAAAAACAAAGCATAAAACAAGCAGCACATTGTTTTTTCGTTAGAACGCGTCCCAGGTTTTGATTGTGACTGTTCCGATGCTATGTATATGTATTTATGAAATTGTTCATCATATTGACTTACCAATTCCTGTCAGATAGATCATAGAAAAAGTTTATGAATACATATATACGCTTAAGAAATAAGCATACATACCATGTAAGACTTCTCTCTCCCCTCCTCTCTCTCTCTCTCTCTCTCTCTCTCTCTTCTAATTGTCCATTTCATATCAATAATTCCCATGCAACAAACAATAGTGTTAAGTAAAAATAAAGGTACAGTTACATTTGCCATCATTAACTCTAATTCAACCCCTCACATGTGTTATCACGACCAATTCATAGAGACGCGGATTACACAAGCATTGCTTTACTTCTTCCAATCTCTAATGGTTTGCTTGTATTTTGAAATAAACATGTCAATTAAATGAATTGAATAAATATTGTTTAAACTCTCTCCATCTCTCTCCTCTCTCTCTCTCTCCTCTCTCCTCTCTTCTCTCTCTCTCTCTCTCTCGCTCTCTCTCTCTCTCCTCTCTCTCTCTCTCTCTCTCTCTCTCTCTCTCTCTCTCTCTCTCCTCCTCTCTCTGGGCAGAGTGAGGATAAACCATTCAATAATTTTTACTGAGGTTTGAAGAGGATTCTCGACATGAAACCTCCATTATTTTCATCAAATATTATGCCCATTTGATAATGTGAAAAAAGTAATTGGATTAATAAACGGTTGATGAACGGTAAAAACACGTCAATACGGTCCATACCGTTATAAGCCAAAAAACAAATTTTGAATTCTTCAAGCCGGAACCTGATATCGATGAAACCAAACAAAAAGAACTATGTTTTTGACAGAATTTCAATAAAGATAACAGTCTGCGGGTTATTTAGATACGTTAATATTTAAACTTTACAACGTTGAATGCGAACGTGCATTTGTAATTATACAAATATCATTAAACATGGTAGTACAAAAAATCCACTGAATTGTGCGGAAAGGACTTTTATAAAGTTCGATACGATTAAAACAACACACACCGCACATGAACTGAAATTGGACCTAAAGTGTTTATCTCCATTCATTTTTTAATGTTGATATATTCATTAAAGCGGCCGATTCAAATTCTCTGTTTTGCATTCAAAATAAGAAAGAATCTTAGGATAAACCAAACTTTCCGTTTTATCATAATGAAAAATCACAGCGAACGTTGCGGTATAGACTTGTCTTGCATTTAAAGCTGACCCCAAGAGGGGGTCACCCTATGCACAGAGCCGCCATCACAATACACAGTACCCCGGTAATACAAAACTACTTTTTCTTGCATCGAGCTTTTAACATATAAAGCGTACATTTTTAATACCTTGGTTTTCAATTATTTGAAATGTCAAAGACCAACACAAACAGAAATCATCGACGGAAAAATCTTATCATTGACTACCAGAACAATGACGTCCATTCATTGAATCGACATGCTTATTAGTTATAGACCCAGGAATCAGACGAACTGGAACAAGCTTTGTTAATTGTAATTAGTCCTATCACGGATCCGAGCGATTGCTAAGCCTGCGCGAACGGGCAGTACATAGCGCGTTATTGTATCTGCTGGTGTTGCCCGGAGATGAGATCCTATAATACCCATATATACGTACAGTGAAACGCAAACAATACGGAATAATCATCACATAGCGGAAGAAAAGATTCTCATTCCGCTCATGAATTAATCTATATTATATTACCGTAACAAACGAGAACATCTAGACGTTGTCAGATTTAAATGTTAAAGCACTTAGCAGAAAGCATTTTAGAAAACTAAAACAGGTATAGCTTGCTGATTTACTTTTCTACATCTCCATTTAATGTTTGATTCTGTACACTGTGAAGAGAAAAAAACCCCGCATTCCCCTCTGTTTTTGTTCTTTCAAATTGTACAATAAAGAAAAAAAGGTTTAGTTACTCGTGAAATTGATTGTCCTTTGAAGTTTAAAGAAAAGACTTTGTATTTGACAGGATACGCATATCCCACCATCTTCCTATTCATTAAGGCGTGATCTATTTTTTTCTGCTAAGATATTCTGGCCATGGCCACGTGAGCCATACAAAGTGTGACAAAAAGCTTGGTATATTAATCCCAAAATTTTGCGTTTTGCAAAATGCGAGAACTTTTCTCAGGATAACGGCAAAACAATTTTAAAAGGATGCTACGAATCAGAATGATCCAAGAAGCGCCTCACTTCCGGTCCACCAGACATCAAATCCGATGATGGTGGTCCTCGGCCAATACTTAACATTGCCATTCCGAGGGAAGACGCCTCAATTCGTCCTGCGTTGCGAAGGATTACTAATTTGTGATAGACACGGCTCGTTATGCTTTTGAAGAAGGAACAAGGTCCAGAAGTGTAATGGCGGTTTGAAACCAACAAAGTGACAGAGCTAACCAAAAGACAACTTCCGGGCGGAA
>CAJDSM010044191.1:9235-21040 GCA_903981925.1 Ostrea lurida
GTGTCTGCAAATTAAAAGTTAAAGATCAAAGGTAATGAATATTTTACAGGTGATTGAAATTTCGACTTAAGTCTAAGTTTTTTTCATGATCCTGGGGCCAGGCTTACTATGAATGTTTTTGACCATTTATATAGCATATCAGTATAAGGAATTGAGAAACAATACCTTATAGGCCCCTGTACTGTGAATTACTTTGAAAATAATTATGATCTCTGATTTTTCAGACTCGCTACCTCAGAAAGTTCCTCAGATCCTCATAAACAGAGAGCCACTGATGCATTTGAACTTTGATATTGAGCTGTTAGGTGATTGTGATGTCATCATTAGTGAGCTTTGTAAACGATTAGCAGAAGGGTTTGAGGTCTTGGCAGACTCTTCTACTACCTTGACAGAAATAACTAGAGATCAATTACGCACACCTCCCATCCCTTCTCCACCAAAGTATGCCAGAGAAACTTCAGTGGAGGACAAAATGAACAAGCCTAATGAAGATAGTAATGAAGCACAGCAAGGAAAAAATGATACAGAAGAACCCGCAGCATCTTCAGAAGTAAAGAGCAACTTAGAAAACTCAGAAAGTGCAGACTGTGTGAAACCTGAAATATCTGCATGTACAGATGGACAAGATATGTCAGCAATATCATCATCAAAGTGCCTTGAATCAAATATAAATGAATCTACATCAGAAAGAACTTCAGACAAAATTGATGAACCAGTGCCTTGTGATTCCACAACAAACGATATGAGGGCCATGTGGCAGCCAAAGAAAGTCAGTCTTGCAAAGTACTTAGAAGGTAACAAAGTTTGAAAATGTTCTTCAGTTTTGTATTTGAAAAACAGAAAAAGGAATTTCCTTTGTTCTTTTCAAGATATTTTCATATCAACAAAATCTGTTTTTGAAAAAAAAAAAATCATTTGCACATGAATCATCCAAAACTATCTTTTGAGTATTCAAGAGCANATTTTCATGTAAACAAAATCTGTTTTTGAAAAAAAAAATTCATTTGCACATGAATCGTCCAAAACTATCTTTTGAGTATTCAAGAGCAACAGTCTGACCATGTCAAATTAGTGATGCTGTAGAATTACATTGAAGCTGTATAGTTTTGGTTGCATTTGTAGATGGTGAGTATTTGTACCTACCTCCCAACAGATATGCATTCCCAGGAGCAGAGATCTACTCAGACGGGGAGAGCGAGGACGAGGATTATTTCCGCTCTAGCAACGTTATGTCAAGTAGTTCCAGCTCCTCTTCCCTCGTCAGTCAAGACAATTTTGAACAAACTGAGGAAGAGAATGAAAGTCCAAAGAAGCCGCAAGAAAGTAGCCAGAATTCAGAGAACAGAGTAGACGAGGACATTCATGAAAAGACAGGGGAGGACAGAATCTCCATTTCTGACAGTGACAATCATGATAAACTAGTTTCTCAGACATTAGAGATTCCGGCAGACAAAGCGATTTCTTGTGAGCCAGACAGTAGACAGGATGATGATAGCCCGGGTGAATCCACATTAGCTTTGGATGCAAATGTCACCCATTCAAAAGATGCTCCATTACCAGACTCTTCTAATAGCAGCATATAAATTGTCTATTAATTGTTGAGTCATTCTGATTAAGATTTATCTTTATGGATATATTTGTTTTGATATAGAAATAAACATTATTAAGTAGATCTTGTATTATATTTTAATTATAGTTATGCTGATGATTGTAGATTTACAATGTATACTAATGCTTTTGCACAAATCAACAATTCCTGTTTAGCTATCGGGAAGCTTTTAGGTAAATGTTGTTGTTTTTTTGGTCCAATGGTTCTTGAGAAGATGATTTTTTGAAGATTTTCTTTATATATTCAAATGTAAAACTTTGATCCCCTATTGTGGCCCCACCATACCCCCGGGGGTCATGATTTGAACAAATTTGAATCTCCACTATATCAGGAAGCTTTCATATAAATTTAAGCTTTTCTGGCCCTGTGGTTATTTATCAGAGGATTATCAAAGACTTTCCCTATTATATTCACATGTACAAATTTGATCCCCTAATGTAGCCCCATCGTACCCCCAGGGGTCATAATTTGAACAAACTTGAATCTCTACTATATTTCATATAAATTTCAGCTTGGTCCTTGAGAAGATTTTTAAATGACACCACCATATTTTTGCATTTTCGTGATTATCTCTCCTTTGAAGGGGACCCGATCCTTCATTTGAACAAACTTGAATCCCCTTCACCCAAGGATGATTTGTACCAAGTTTGGTTGATTTTGGCCCAGTGGTTCTTCTGGAGAAGAAGTCGAACTAAAAATGTTTTGATTATAAGAGGTATTGAGATCTTTTGTTTGGCAACTGAGTAAAGAGATTGACATTAATCTTAATCATGATTTTGGTGTATATCAAATGGCAGCAGAGGAATAAGCATAAAAAGACCAGTTATTGTTAAGATTTATTAAAACCAATAACACTACCGACACAAGATCACAAAACATTGTAATACCTCATGATTTTGTTTTACAAAACGAAAAAAATAAAAATTGATGTGTCAGATTCTGATTAAAAGATGCACACAACTTTGTTCTTCACTGATAATGATTTAATATAGTAATTCTGAATCTGCGTAAGAATGTTTCTTTTGAATTAAAACTGAATTCTGTTATACAAGAAACCGATTTACAAAATATATCATTATAATGAACTTTTTAAATTTTAATACTGGGATACCTTGGAATCCATACAAATGATTCATGGCCATTTGAATACATATAGACATAACATGTAGAATTATATTTAATTTCTTTCTTTAGGGAAACAGATCAAAAGACACAAAGTAAAGACTATTTACATGACTGAATGAAATATGAAATAAATTTACATACCTGAGAGAAGGGAGAATTTAAAAAGCAATCGGAAAATGCCTAGCTGGCAATTAATTGCACATATAATTGTATTTAAAATACAAACAATCAGATCCATGCTATTTACGAAGATTTGACAATTCACAAACAGATTTAAAAAGTACAATAAGTACCCACTACTACAACAAACAACATTAATATTAAGTATACATGTTTCTACAAAATTCCACAATAAAATCCATGCACGTACAAGTCCACTTCACCTGTATCAATTCTAAAATTCAGATTTCGCAGGATAACACTGCAAGTCACTGTCCTGCAGTGAAGAGGAGATTTGTTTACATAGCAACCACATATTATCAGAGGAGAATGATCATTTTTAGGTTCAAATTGTACATTAAAAAAGTATAAATAATTTCGATATCAGCAGGCCTTCATAGAGCTACTGCACAAGGCATACCTCACTTCAACTTCTGTTGGTAAATCAAAAAACTGGTACATACCATTACATGGTTAATTGGTAGTGGTGAAGAACCATTACATTATTATACTCACTGTATTACACAAATTCATATAATCACTGGCCTGCTAAACCTTTATAGCACAAGCAACACAACACAATTTTATAAATAAAGATTGAGTATTCTTTCAATCCAAGCAAAGAGTTGATCAAAGCTTCTAATTCCATACAAAAGTTTAATCTATTATGCACTTTTAATACCAAAAATACACATCATGTAAATCGAAGACAAATCTTAAAGTAAACAAATCGTTTTACATGTATATTTTGCTCTAATTCAAGATTTTATCAGCTCCATAAGTATATACTTTATCACCCAGTTTACATATTCCAAGCCTTTAGATTCACAGTAAACTGAGACAAAGTCCCCATCTCATTCCAACAATACATGCACAGTATAACAGTATTAAAAATACATTGTCTATTCTTTGATGAGAAAAACGTGGAGGCATGAAATTCAATAAAGAGTTTACACCTCATTCACGATATCTGTGATATACAATAATTTAAGAATCAAATATCTTGTGACATCTTGGAATATTACAAAATGAGCAACAACAACAAATTTCTTGGTACCATATAAAAATATACATGTACAAGTGTAAATATATTAAATAATATATATCAGATCAATTTCTTTTTAATTACTGTAAATTCCTAATTAAACGCAAGTAATTTATTATTGTGTAATTTCGCAAGGAGCATTGATCGCGAAATAAAATGTTTCACTTTTATTTTTATGGTACCAAAATACATGTAAACACTCTTCATTAATGCAACAATTGCGAATTTACCATCTTGCGATTAGATGTGTTCGAGTCAACTCGCGATATAAAGTACTCGCGTAGAATAAGGAATCTACAATAATGTGGTGGTGATATGTATAAATGTAATCAATTCAAATATTAAGTTTTGTCTAGGAATTTAAACACTTAAGTTTTGTCTAAGAATTTAAACACATCTTTATTAATGGAAACTAAATGAAAATCAAAGAACTTGTCGCCTACTGCTACATTTTAACTGTAGGCCAAGTGTCATTTTCAAGGCCAAAAGGGTACTAAAGATACATGTAGGTACAATAGATTTGAAACGATTTTGCAGCATTATAGACATGTTTCAAACATCTTGAGTGAGAAAGACAAATAATAAAGTGATCCCTAAGTCTTGTATTGCTGTTCTGCAGCACAAAAATCTATCACAGACGAAAACAAAAACAGAAATTTGCTGAGAAAAATCTGCAAAGGCAAACATGAACTCTGCCACTGAAGTTCAGGAGGAGCGATGGACGATTATTCCCAAAATCATCTCCACAAGCTGAAATATTACAATATAGAATTAAAACATAACAAATTTAAAGAATTATGGATTCACACTTCAGGTATGTTTGTGTGAGTCCAATGCATCAAAAGGCATTATCACACGGAACCTAGAATTAAAGTATTTGCAAACGTATGGACCAAGTTAGAGTTGTTGTTGGTTGGTTTTTTTTTTGTAACTATGTATGGACTAAACCTGATGTCCCTGCATTTTCAGACAACAGTGGACAATGAATACAAACAAAGGGCAGAATAAAGCCACACAGTAAAGACTGGAACAATATTCTAAATCAAATGAGAATCAACTTAGCATACAAACATGAAAAATAATCTTACCATGAAAACAGCTGTCACAATAGCTGCTGTGCCAATGATAATTCCATTCTGCTGAATATAACTTTCAAGTTGGTCATAGCATCCCTACAGAAATAATGTGGACTATCACTGATAAAGTCATAATTGTTAACTTTCTTACTAAAGCTAGCAATCAAACTTGCCCATTCATTTGTTTAGTGTTGACTATTAATTGATCACAATCTCACAGTCACGACTTTACACTAACTGTTGATAGCATATTTGTACATACTCCTTGATTGAATTGTCAGAGCTAAGTGTGTTCTTATTGAATTCAAGGATGCAATGGATGAAGTGGGCAGAATTATAGAAAAAACTTCACATAACAGGACAATGTCCATAATTATGTTATTATTAACATGTATAATGGTTGTACGAGTAGATCTAGAATTTTTGCACAGTCCATGCAATTGTTATTCCAAATATTTTCTTTTTAATAATGATTGGTTTTTATATAGCGCTTTATCTACCGAAGTACTCAAAGCGCTTTACAATACATTTAAAATAAGCCATCAACAGGGTTAAACTTTGTCTTCCCTTCTATTTGCACAATAGATTTATTAATAAAAGAAATTTTGGATGGGCTCAGCAATTTGTCTGAAGAATTTGAACAAAAATTGGATTGCCATTATTTTTTCTAATTAGAAATACTGTGCATAAAAATCACAAAGGATATCACAACCACAACCCTCATATCTTTATGATTACTTGAGTCACTGAAAGTCACTTAAGATTGAAGAAAGGAAATATGGCCTGGACATGAATTCTATTTTAAAAACCTATAATTTTGATCTGAGATCAAAGGTCAAGGCCATACAGAGGTCATGAATGACACATCATCTCATGGTGATATAGACTTTGTATGGGAAAATATGACGACCAAGAATTTGGCAATAAAAAACGAAGTAGTCATATTTCCCATACAAAGTCTATATAACCTTTCTATCATATATTTTCAATTTCATTTGGAAACTAACAATAATCTAACTTTTAACAATTTCTTCATTGATTTAATGAGTATAAGATGAAAAAAACCAAAAAATTTGAAACTTAAAGACATAATAATGTGTTGGCATTTTAACCGCAAAGTCAAGAAATGTGCTCTATTGTGACGTTACAATCAATCGTCCACTTTTGTACAATTATTACATCAGCTTGCAGACCAAAAAGTTTCTGGGTCATTAATATTAGAGAGGTTGAGATTTCAAACGTTACGGGTACGTGTATTAGGGGAATCACCGAAATTACTCGCGTATTACGTCATCACTTTTAGCGATGACAAGGTTTCTACACGTTGACATAACTTGTAGAACGGCGTCTACACGTAATAACAAACTTGTAGCTTTTATGATAAATACTAGCTGATTGTTGTATAAGATTTTGACTTTTAAACATTATATAGGGTTTTTATTTTCATTTACATGCAGTTTGAACATGTTTTATCCATTATCTGAAGTCAAACTGACGTTACAAATGAATAGTTGGAAACCTTAGATTTATTTCACACGTCATGAAAATCTCAACAGACAAATACAAAAAACGGTACGTGTACGTGTAAGTATTGTACACGTACCCGTTCGAAATTTGCCTCAACCTCTCTATTGTGTGGTATATTAGCCCACTAACTTTTAAAGACAAAAGAAGAAATGAAAATGAAAGTATATAATAAAACTTTGAGACAGCATAGTTTTCATAAAATGTCCTTAAACCAGCCTTCCCCATGGTACTTTGCCATGGAGAAATATCTACAACCAGATAGAAATGTGAATGTAGAGACTTACTGTTGTGTACAGAGTATAATTGACTGGAATGTTAACGACTGGAGGGGATTGAGAGGGGGGTGCGTCGGAGGGCACAAGTCCCTGGCACCTGTCCATGTCACTGTTGGGATCACAGCAGCTCTTTGGCACCAGACTCTTATCTAGAAAAATGGATATAAGTGACTAAGTAACATGCATTAAAACTATCATGTTCTAATTTTAACTTTAAAAGACATGAGGCCCCATCCTACCAACATTAACTATAGACCTGTTCTACATGTATTGTAATCCTCATTTACACATTCCATACATACATAATGTTTCCATACTGTACTATCATAGTACAAATATAAGATCTGAACAATTTTATATTTTGTTTCAGTGATGTTGACCTTGATATTCTGACCTCGAGTTACCTTGAAAGTGTCCACATGATCTTACATGGTAGTCAGAATTACTGCACACTCTTGAGTCATTACAAATTTCATAACAGGTATCTTCCACTTCTTCCTGTGACCTTGAACTAATCCAAATAACCTCGGGTCATGGCTAAGACACCTCGGGTCAAATGCAACCTTTGTTAAGTATAAACATCTAATGGGTCATTAAATTTGAACTTTTTAAACTTAAAATTACACAACTGACCTTGTGCATTGGTTAAGACTAAAAGTACAAGCGTGGAATAGGTAAATTCCACCAAGGGGACAAGATTTGCAGTCTATGACAAGGCCTTGCCGAGTCTTACACAGCGAATCTTGTTCAAAAGGCGGAATTTCCACACAAGTAAATAATGAAGTATTGCTTTTCTCACAGTTAACTCATAGATTAGTACATGAAATAGGAGTTTTGAGAAAATTAAAAATAGTGAAACCTAATTAAGACAGGCAAAAGAGGGTACCTGTAATGGTTTAAACTGTACATGCAAGTGTAACTAAAACAAAAAAAACCCAAAAACCAAGGATGCCTAGCAGAAAGCTATATAAAATTTAAATTTAAAGAAAACAAGTATTTTACTTCACCATGTAATGTAAATCATAGAAAATATGTACAGTAAAATACCTGTATCTCGAACATGGTTTTTCTCGAATACCCTGCTCATGTCGAAGACCAGTCCCGGCCGTTTTCCCTATATAAATGATTTTAAAAACTCCTGATATCTCGAACACGTTTATCTCGAATACCCCACTTATGTCGAAGTATTTTCAAGGTCCCATGCCCTATTTCACCTGGTTTATCTCGAAGTGCAGTCAATTTTCCGGTCTGCTTACCATACCTGGCCTACTCAAGTCACATATTCACGCCCGCAGCTGTAGAAACTAATGATAATTGAATCAGGGATAGAAACTCCCAATTTTGCCAACTCGCAATTACTTAATGCTAATACTTTTAAAATGTACTCACAATTTCCCAAAAAAGACTTTTTTTTTTCTCGCAATTTAAGACTAAAAAAACTTGACGGTAAATTCTTAATTTCAGAGACACCACATGTTGACCTTAAATTCCTATTCAATGCAATAATGACACAATGTATAGACAAGCAACTGATAAAAACAACTGGTAATTTTTTGCGGGTTTTCCAAATTTTTTAACTCGCAAATTAAAATATTTCAACTAAATATTTTGCGAGTTTTTATTAGTGAATTTCTAACCCTGTAATTGTCGACCAGTAGTCCACGCTCGCCTTTTCCAGTAGATTCGGGTTGCGTTAATTAGTGTAACAGCTTAGGTAATCACTGCACTTTTTTTAAAGTCCGCCGCCAATTACGACCTAACACGCCGATTCATCAAATATCCTCCGTCCAAAAAAAAAAAAAAAGTTGAAGATCGAATTTGGATATCTCGAACCCCCGGATATCTCAAAGTTTTTTTCGAAGTCCCTTGGACTTCGAGATAGAGGTATTTTACTGTAATGTCAAAATTAAAGACGTCGCAACTGTGCACGACAGAAAAATCTCACATGGGTAAAGTTAACCTCAGACTCACACTGGTGATAATGTGAGAACAACCAGTCAAAAGAAATCTAGTCCTGATTTGCAAAATTCGGTCTACACAAGACCTACCCCCCCCCCCCCCCTTCCCCACTCAAAAACTTTGTGGTACAGAATTGGTGACAATTTTATTTTACTTGTAGACTTACTTGAAAAATTGTCTTTGTACCAGTAGCTGGACAACTGATAGATATACCAAGAGGTGGTGCTGTTCTCATCACCATACGCCCCACAACATCTAAACTGCAGAAATATCAAACAAATTGTTCTCATCACCATACACCCCACAACATTTAAACTGCAGAAAGTATTACACTATTAGACAAGTTTCAAAATTTTAAATTGACATTTTATCTAGACATGTTATCCTGAAACAACTATAAATTTCAGGAAGATTTTGATTAATAATAACTGTACATAACAAATGTCATACAGTCTACTAATTAGCCTCTTTTTATTAATTGACTAGAACAACAATGAATAACTTACTGAACGCTGTACACTGTCCCAGCTTCTGGTGATAGAAGCATGTTTGCTATTGTGGTCTGTGTTGACTCCATACTTGTAAGTTATTACATCTATCATAGATTTCTTCGCTGTGTCTTCCAACTACAAAAAAAACCCCACAAAACTAAAACAATGCATTGCAAGTAACTTAGAGTTAAGTCTTCCAGGGAAGAAATCTGTCGCCTGCCTACTTTTAATTTCGTTTGAAAAATTACTTCATCTTTTAAAGTATCATCATGGCAAAAAAATTTTTTTGTCAGAATTCAGTTCTGTTCAAGTTTACCAGAATGACAGTGCATTCTAACATGATGAATTAGATGAAAGATGAGATATTATTATGAGATGCCATTTGTGAGATTCTATCTAAAATAAAGACATATTTAATTTTAAGGTTCTCAGGCCCTCAGTCATTACTTTGTGACAAATTTGTTTATGTTAAAAAAAATTCTAAGTTGCGTCAAACAGGAAGTGGACATAAAGCAGCTTCGAAACTGCATTACACTATACAGTTCTCCATACTGATGGTCTGTGGTAAATATCAGAAAGCTGGCCTAAGTGGTTCCTGAGAAAAAATGTTGACAGATTTGTCTATGTTAAAAATATTCTAAGTTGCGTCAAACAGGAAGTTGACATATGACACATTGGAGACCATTTTACACGATAACAGTTCTCCATACTGATGCTCTGTGCCAATATCAGAAAAGCTGGCCTGTGTGGTTCTTGAGAAAAATGTGACAGAAAATTTGTGACGACGATGCAAGACGACTCACAGTGATCCCTATATGTCGCCTCTGCTAACGCAGGCAGGTGACACAATAAAACAATGAACAAAAAAAAAAACCCACAACACTAAATCTTTCATCTTAGCGATTTACTTGAATAAAATACTGTCCACTGCTGCTATGTATTTACTTGTTCTTTTCACTAGTTAATATCGTTCAGAAAGCCATCTTTAATTTGATTGAGTATATGATTAAATTTTATACCTGCACATGTATATCTATAATTAGACATCATACTGCTGATTATTAGTTAACATGTTGTGAAACCATGTTAAACAAAAATATTAACAAGATGTGTTTACGAAACACTGATGCCCCTGAATTCCACATGCTAGTGGAAGAGGCTTACCAAAAAGGATTACGCATGTGAAATATGAAAAGTCTATCACTTACCATTCAAAAGTTAAGGCCAATGTTAATAAAAGTTTTTGAAAAGTCTGTCAAAGTCCAAGGTCAGGAGGTCAAACATTTTGGTACCAGTAAAGGGCTTGTCAAAAGGAATACAAATGTGAAATATGAAAGTCTTATTACTTGCCATTCAAAAGTTATGACCAATGTTAAAGTTTTTACAAGGTAGGTCAAAGTTCAAGGTCAGGAGGTCAAACATTTTGGTACCAGTAAAGGGCTTGTCAAAAGGAATACAAATGTGAAATATGAAAGTCCCATCACTTGCCATTCAAAAGTTATGGCCAATGTTAAAGTTTTTTCCTGCTGGCAAACAGACAGACCAAAAACTTGAAAATATTAAAAACTGTAGTCAAACGTTTCAATGTGCTTTCTGTAAGAATTATTTATTCGTGCAAAAAGACATATTAAACATGAAGAGGATTGAACAGCATGTGCAATGCCTATTACTGTTGAGTGTTCTCTCCTCAATGTGCTTCAGTGCAGTTCCACAATGAGCATTACCAGAACCACAATGGCATACCGAACCACACATGAGCCATTACTTAGACCACAATTGAGCATTACCTCTGATATGAAAAATATATCCCAGGACTCCTGCCACTAGTAGTGTTATTGAAAGAAAGGCTAGAATCCCCAGGTGCTGAAAATGAGAAAAAAAGAAAAGGCTTACACACTGAGAATAAACTACCGGTAATTTAGTTTGCTAACAATTTGATTGTACTCTTTTTAATTCTTTGATCATTTCTATTTATTTTCTTTAAAGGCATATTGTCTAACAAAATNAATTTTCTTTAATGGTATATAAAACTAGAAAGCATGTACATAAAATGATCAGGTATAAGAAATTCTGGTTTTGTATTTTAAACTATTAAAATAATAGCATTTTTAAAAGTTGCTGACTTACCAATCCCAGCATGCACTTGTTCCTGCATAATACCCCACAAAGTCCAAGTGTAGACACCAGAATGGCCCCTGCCCCCGCTGAGATCATCATGAGGGAGTCCACCTGGTACATGCCTTCCCCTACCAGACCAGACACCACCCTACTACCATACTCTGCCTCCAATGTAAACACCCCCACAACAAAAGTTGTCAATGAGGCCACCTACAAATAGTTCTGATTTCATTATATGATGGTAGCAAAATAAACACCTGTTTCTGCTAATATCACAAAATGTTTGCATCATATGTAGTTTAAAGGTAGAGTACATTCTATCAAAGTATTATCATGATGATAATGGGAGTGGTCATGTCAAGTAGACATGTCACTGCTCCAACAATACTTCACAATTAATCAATTGTTAATTTGTATCAGT
>CAJDSM010044193.1:0-16391 GCA_903981925.1 Ostrea lurida
CTGTGTGCCGTACCACTCGATTTTGTATATGTTTTTTGGATAATGATACGTTTGACACAATGTTACTTCGCCTTTTATGTATATGATTCTGAGATTGATCACTTTTCAGTAATCTTCACCTTTCTGATAGAATTCGTTCTAACATTGAATGACAAATTGCCATCTGATTATTTTCTAACTTTTTTACATCGGTAGTACCAGACAATGATACCTCTATCTTAGAAAACTGAAAATAAGTCCATTCAAAAATATTTTCTTTCATATTTCGTGCAATTGTTTCTTGTCATGTCCTTTTCATAAAATTACAGAATTAGCTCAATTCATCAGTTTAAACACTAAATAACATAGTTACTGCAGAAAATTCGGTATTTCATCGCTTGCGCAGGTAAGTTTTTAAAACACAAGCGATTGACATAAACTTAAAGTGTTCCTTTATCGTTAGGTTTTGAAGCTGGGACAAGTTTCATGGTTTGCACCTCAATATCATTTATTACCTTCTGTTCAAAACATGCGACTGAGCACAAATAGACGCTATTCCAATTTTGGACAGAATAGCTTACTAAAAAGCAAAGCATGATTTTAAGTCAAAGCTCGGAGCCTTGAACAGTGATTTTTCTGAATGATTTGGTGTGCTGAATGTACATTTTTTGCTGTTGCCCAAGCGTGATCTTGTGTTATTTTCGAAGATATGCTAATCATTCACAGATGGCGCACTCAGGAAAAGAAATACACTTGAATCGAAATTACATCCATATACTTGTTTTATTTTTATATTCATTGTTCAAAAATAATATGCTTTTGGCATTTCAAACTCTGGTACTGCAACACCATTCTGCTTTGGATGTGTTAATTAAGGTGTCGCTTCCTAGCTGAAGAACAAAAAATGAAAGTAAACCAAACAGCTCGCAAAGCAAGGAAATCGGTAGCACAAGAAAGACGAGGTTCTGAATCATTAAAGCACATAATAATAGCACCTCTGTAGACAATAATTATATTTAAAGTCAAATGTTAGAATGATCGAAATTAAACACACACAATAAACAGAGTGTCATCATCTTCGCTCACACCAAGAGCAATACAAAGCAGCGCGCATGTCCCATTCTGTGTGAGATTATTTTTTGTTGATAAGAATGACATCAGACCACCTAGCAGTCCCTGATCATGCGTCCTTCAGGCAACATTATCTGCACCATATCCTCAACTTAAGGTTGCATTTGCCATGCAGCTGTACATTTGAAGCTTTGACTTTCTGCTTTGATCGAGCACTTGTGACAGTCTTGGTGCAGCTACAAGGTGAACGAGTTCTTATTGCAGGAACTCTGGCACTAGCTGGGAGAGACATGTCAGCATTGGAACAAGTAGACCTTCAATCCACTCTCCATCCCATTGATTCAAGGAGGGGGCAGAATGGTACTGGGACGCCTGCTTGATACACAACGGATGCCTGGTAGTGAGCCCGTTTTATGTGAAAGGAAAGGCATCCCTGTGATTGCGGGTAGAGCACTTCCAGGGTACGAAGCTTGCGCGAACAGCTGGACCTAACTCAATTCACTGAGCTGTAGCACTGACTCTTGAACACCTTGCATATGAACGCTTCTTGCATTTGCATAGACGTCGTCACACGAGGTCTTGTTCTACCAAGGGCAGTGAGAAGTTCTGAATTTGTCATGTATACTTGCCAGCCAGATTTCTCCCCCCCCCCCCCTAGAATGCGACCTGCTAGATACGAGGTGGTACTCACAACCTGTGATGGATGGAATGCTGGAAGTGCTTCAAGGTATCAGGTTGTCAAAAGGGTTGTAGCTGCAATGGTGTGATGGGTATGTAACTTTCGTTTCTTGAGATGTACCACCCTTCATCCACAGTTCTGCTGCATGACATCTATCTGCTGAAGTGAGAAAGTAGAAGAACCAGAACGTCTGTGTCTCTACGGCACGCAACAACAATGCTTGCGTGCCTGCGCATTTGATTTACACAGTGAAGCACCATACGAGTTTGCTTCATGTCGAGCCTCGAGTTCTGAACGTTCACATCTTGGTTGCACTTGCCTCAACCTGCTTCTTCATCACGGAACCCACCAGATATGACGATGTCCTTGGTTGTGAGGAGCTTCGAAGAACGTTCATGGGCCAAGAATCTGGCACAGGTCTTCTTGTTTTGGAATCAAGGGCAGAAAATTCTCCCATTTTGGGTGAAGGGGACCATCTCATGTTTTGAATTCTCTCTCCGGACATGGGGCTGCTTCTTTGTCCCTCTTTTTTCTGGTGCCCACTTGATTGACCTATCATCAGTATCTGTCCAAACACAAACGTCGATGGCTGTTGAAGCAACTCCAACTTTGACAGCAAGAGGTAACAACACTGCTGCCAAATCTCCAATGTTTTGCCTTCGGTGGTGCACAATAGCGCAACACAAGAGGCTGACCATCAACTGATTAGGGTCGCCTCATCACCAAGACTCAGCTGCCTGCACGGTTTGGGGCGCACTGGTGTTGGCATAAATGCTTCTGAAAGCAATGCTTTGGAGTCCCTGATACGAAGATTCCCATTCATTTCTGCAATAGCAGGAAGCAGCAGGTATCAGTTCATGCTTGACGAAGGTCCCAAGGTTTGACATCTCTTCCTGCCTGGAAAGCGGTGAATCAGACGTGTTGCAGGAATTTTTCGATCTGCTGCGAACGGGTGCTTTGCTTGCGCCTGGGACTGCTTCCGCTCTATCTCCAACAGAGATGCCAATGTCAGGGCTTATTCCTTGACAAGTGGTGTCGCCTCAACTTGGCCGATCTGCCACCAGGTACTAGTCTTCTTCAACAAACTTCATTAGCTGATCCGCGTCCTTCTGTTGAGCTTGCAGAAGAATCTTCTGATAATGTTCAGGCACAATGTCCTTGGTAGGCAAATTCTGCAATTGGAGATGCATCCGACGAGAACCCATGTCCGCAACCGCACATACCTCCTCTCCTCCCCTTTGTTTGCCTTACCCCTCTCCCCCCCCACCCCTCCCCCTCTCCCTAAGTCCCCCCCCGCCCTTTCAGAGTTTCAGGAGTCGTTCTCGTCTTTCAATCACGTTTCTGCTCGCAGGGCTACAACTCATTGTGTGTGGAATGCATCATCAGCTCCGATGCCTAGACAAGTGCTTTGCCTCCCTGGCAAGATGAGACCTGAGATTGAAGGAGAGAGCCCACCTGCTCAAAGCTGAGATGTCTTTGTGGATTGGCCAACGATCCCACCACTGCCTTTGCCTGCTGCCATTACGACCGATCCTGGCTCTGATCAGGATTCCACCTGGTAAAACTTTTCTCTGATCTCTTTGACAAACCGAATTGCCTCTGTCAACTCTGTTGCACAGCTTCTGGCAGCCTTGATTCATCTCACTGAGTGTACTGTACCCCATCGAGCATGAATTGCAGTGGTCATACTCATGAAGAAAGAAGCATCAGCTGGAAGCATGCAAATGTTAGCTGCCACTGACATCTCTTTGTTGATTTGTGAACAATCAGTGATCTGCACCTATCAGGTATGTCCACCAGAACTGGAAGTTGGCGTTGTCATTGGCTTCCCACAAATTCGTTCCCACTTGTCTGAAAGTCTTTGTTTGCGAAAAGATAAATTGAGCCATCTTGCATTGCTCGACAACCTGTCCTCTATCTCTGCACATGTTCTCATCATGGTCACGTGATGATCAGAATGTGGGTACAAGGATCCTCCCACATTGCCTGCAGGGTCATCTTATCACTCTCATCCCTCTGGCATAGGACTGCCCAAACAGGACCTGACCCGACAGTTTTGGGCCTAAGTGGGCTGCTCGACCCATGCATCAAGGAGACCAGACTGACTGAACGTGTTTTCCCAATGACCTAAGAATCCAGTGCTGTTGTAAACCTCCAAGTCTCAACTATCAGGAAGTTCTCTGTACTCTCTATTCAGCCACTTTTAGTTCCATAAGCTTTGCAGAAGAGAGCTTCGTCGACTGTGGTACGATGTGTTCCTTGACCAAGCTGTTTTTTGCCACATGTTGACATCTCAAACAACAGTGTGAATGTATCAGTCATGAGCCTGGAGCTTTGTATAGAGGCAATATAGCCAAAACACTTGTGATTTCAGGGATTCGGAGCTGTTGATCTGGTTTAAATCGTGTCCAATCCTTCTCAGACTTGTCTTCTCTTTGCACGTTTCACTAAGAATGCCAAGTCTTTGGCAAACCAGCTTTAACTGCTTCCTTGCAGTCTTGAGTAGACTTCGTGAACCAGTCCTTGTTGCACGTCTTTGCTGGTTGTGCTTTGGCCTCTCTGCACTTCTGCAGACTGGAACTTCATCTATGACAAGGGATTTCAGAGGTTGTCTGCTTTTGAAGGTCAATTCTCATCAGTCTCACGTCTGCTTCTGGACCCCTTTGCATGATGTCTACTTGTTGTTGCATGAAAAGTGTTCTTGTCCATCAAAGCTCCGCACTCGTTCGAGGGTCGATATTGTCGCACGTGGATATGGACAAATCGATTGGCACAAGGTTTGTGGTGACTCCAAGCACCAGTTTCCTCTAATCCAGCTGTTCAAGGGTGTTCTTGGCTAAGGGCTGTGTCAACTTGTAGGGATGTTCTATTGTAGCTGATTAACATGCCCATTATGGACAATCGACAAGCTCCTTTGGATCTTGTTTGCTTGGTGAAGACAACTTCCTGACCAATATGCTTGGGCGATCCAGTTCTTTCCTCCACTACGCACTGTAAAGATCATCTGTCTTTGCAGCTATGCTTAGAATGCTTGTTTGGCACTCTCGCTCTTTGGTTAGGTCACGCATTCTTCATCATCACCCATTCTCCTCTGTATCAATCCTCTAGCATGTTCTGTCCTCCAAACAACAGACGAAGGGAACATGAAAAGGCTGCTTTTGAGGTACTGCTGCTATCAATTTTCTCTATCAGTTACGTCAAATCCTTTGCAGGGGCCTGTGAGAAAGGATGTCAGACTGAGTCATTAGTGCTCATGCACCAGCTCCAAGAACTCATCGGCTGGCTTGGTACAGTTGGTATTTCCAGGGCATCACTTTCTCTTCTTCAAGACAAGAGTTTTGCGAAATGGGAACATTACCGAACTCAACTGGGACAAAACAACACCTTTCCTGTCAGGGAGAGTAATGCACTCCATAGAAACTGACTAATCGAGACTTGGAAAGTTGTCTTTGAAAGTACTTCTCCTTGTGAGAAAAGATGGTGGCAGTTCTTCTTGTGCAAACCTTTTTCAGCTTCAAGTAGTGGTTCCATACTTAGTAAGTTCAAGTACGTGGTGAGCTTTTTTGCTGCATCCTTGAGCTCTGTGATCAATCCACTCATGGAAACACCTGCGTCTTCCCCAGCATCCTTCTCTGTCTTTGATGTGGTTCTCTCGGAAATTTCAAGGTAAACAGGTGTTGTGTACCTGCCTTCTTGCAGCCAATGAGATCATTCACGCCTGAACAGACGTTACGTGAATGATGGGGTCAAACTAGAAGCTTCTAGAATAGCATTGCTTACTACTAAAGGTTGTAAGAAGAAAGGTCTCTTTTGTGTGTCTTTGGCAGAGATATGCAGACATCCCAGGTTTACAGGCATCTAACAAACTTCGGAAGCAGTTTTCGGCGTCTTTGTCGACGTCCCAGAATGCAGATGCTGCCTTGTAGATGGGCTCACTGACTACACTTGTGACGTTTTCTCAAGTCGTAGATGTAGCTTTGCTTTTGAATGAATGATAACAAGATCTTGGTAAAAACAGTTATAAATTAGAATCTGAAGCATATATTGTCCTAATCGCTCAACAGTACTTCCGGTTTCCAGATCTCTCAACTTTGTACCGTGCTTCAGATGCAGCTTGAAGAACTTGATTTTCCTCTAGCTCCCACATCACTTAAAGGCTTCTGCATGTTGTTTGACCACAATGCACAGTTTGGCTCAAATGCCGCTCCCTCTTCAGGCAACACAGGGTTCCATTGCTGCAGCGTTCAGTACATGAGTGTCAACTTTGTCTACCAAAACATCGTATACAATGATCGCGATGTTAGCTTTTTTTCAATTGTTTTGTCCTAAGGCGAATGTCAGCATGTGCATATCATTTAATACTATAAACTCTGATATTGTTCTGACCAATTTATTCAAACTTTTAAAGAAAATAATGGGGTTTGATGCAGTTACAAACGACGATAAAATAGTGTGACGCACGTATCCGGTCGGCCATATTGTTTCCGGGTTGCCATAGGCAAACAGAAGCATTTCTGAGATGGGCAACAGCAAATCCTTTCTGCACATCCAAATCATTCAGAAAATGGCATAGTAGATCGCTGTTGACTAAAAATGCCTGGGGATGTTGGAATATCCAAAAAAGTGGAAAGCGCTAAAACATTGCAGACGAGAATGCAATATTTTCAACCCCATTATCAATATGCATTACAAACTGACCAGATAAAGAAGATCTAATGCTGTAAACACGACAAGGTCATTTCAGATTGCGTATCCTTGCGTTTTCATAGTTGTGGAAATCCTATTGGTAATGGAACCACGATGTTCAAGGTAAGTCCAGTTTGACTAGCAATTATGTACGTGCAACCTTAGTTTTTTCTCAATTTGACTAGCTATTGCTCAAAATAATGATCTCGTATCTGTGGGTTCCTCTCGCTTTATTCCGAGATATTGAACAACGATTGGAGGTAAAATGATTTGAGACAATGTTGATCAAAATGATTATTATTTACCACGAAGCAATCCAATCCACGTTAATATTAAACAAATTTCATCGACCTCAAATTTCCTCACTTCAATACTCAAAAATGCTCAATGTTATATATCCTGCTAAAAATTATCTGCTCAAAATTCTCGACTCAATTTGTATAATGAGAAAAACTAAATAGAAGTAAGGGTGCTAGTGACAATGTCCATTCCTATCTAAGGTATTAATAAAATTATTTTTATTACTACTTTTATAGGAAAAGACTTATTCAGTCACGTCTATACCTCACACTGCTAAGTTTTCTCTCCTTACAGGATGTTGTTCTGTCCAAGAATAGAATAGACGGCTGGTTCACGGTATTTATACCCTACTGCTTGCCCCGATTGGATAATGATTGAGCGTTTATGTTGGTTAGAATCTAGCTTCTTTGATTGGTCAGTGTTATGGTTAGGTTTCAATCACTGCCGATTCACAATTTAACTAATATTAAAGGAATATTACAATCATATAACACAGATGAAAAATAAATACAAACTCGTTTCATTACCCACGCTCATTACAATATGCGTCCTCGCATAAACTCAACAACTAGACAAGTTATAAGATTATTTTTAAAATTTGAGCGTTCAATATTGTGCAAAATATATATAGCTATAAGCCCGTATTGTTTGTTCTTCACAGCCCATTTTCTTGCAGGGAAATGGCAGACTTAAGTATGTTTCATAATCTGATATAGCCACTTTGGTGTTTCTTAAACTTGCTTCAGGAATGAGACCTTTCTTTCTCAAACATCGTCCTGTCTGCTCATAGCCCCGTATCCGTTCATTGCCTGTGTACCTTCTTCTAAACCAATTTGATCTGTTACTTTTGGTATCATTTAAATCTTCGAGTTTCCTTTTTCAACGGAATTTTCATGTGACAGTTCCTGTCTTCTTTTTGAGACGCATCCTGTTCCACATGGTATAACCTGATAGATTTGCCCGTTGAACCACCAGCTAACTTTGTAAGTTAAATTCTGATTAATTTTGCCTCAACAGCAATGGATCCTCCCAAACTGTGTAAGCTTTGTGAGACTTTCAACTTGATTACCTGGGGAAAGTACACATAAACTTTATCCCGGGATTGAATGATTTTGGTCATGCAAAGATTCTGTCCACATTGCTATGTGTTTCCAAGGTAGTGTCTGGCCCCTACGACTGCACTGGTGCTTTTCACAGAATGTTTGGGCTCTTTGATTTATGCAGATCTCGCAACCGCTATCATACTGTCTGACATCCCTCCTTGTAACCCTGGGCCAATAAAATGCTTGGCCTTATTTTACTTAGAGTCTTATGTCACTCCAAGTGTGACCTGCAGTTTTATGGTCATGGCTATAATTGAGTATATTGTCGTCTCTCGCTGAAAAGGCACAATAGGCTTTGGAGGGTGGATCCTCTTTATTAGTCCATCGTCACAGACGTAGATCATCTTTAACCTCTAAAAGTGCTCTTGCGGACCACAAGAGACTTCAGCATTGGTCCTCCTGCACGACAATTCCAGCTTTCTGGCCTCACCTTTTGCTCCAAACCACCCTTACTTTGATGATTTCAACATCGTTTTTTCTGGAGAACAGGAATAGGGAATCTCTCCCTCTCTTTATTACGAACAACATTTCCAAGGCTACGCTCCAACAGTTGTATTAACCTTTCTCATTGTAACTCGGATCATTAACCCTACGTTTTTCTTGTACTGTTTCTTGTGGCATCCATAATGCCCCAATTTTAAGAGTCAATGGTTTCATCCGCAACTTGATCAATTTTTTCCCTCTGACACATTGATCGTCATTATATTTCTGCTCTTGAGTCCAGTCCTAAAACTCCATTCCATATTAAATGTCAGCAATAGCAGCTGTAATGCTATATGATTTATTCCCTACCCTAGATGAGTATTTGTATTTGACCAATTATACAACAACGTTCACCACTTGCACATGTGATTGGTTTCGAAGTGATCCAAGGGAGTGTTATTTTGAAAAGGCTGTCATAAATCTTTTAGACAAGATTGTCAAGTAGATGCACCGTGTGTCGACGAGTATGATGCTTACTTTCTCAACAACGTCTCAAAAGAAAGAGTCCAGTACTCCCAAAGGTAAACCATTTACTCGCAGTTACTTAGTTTGCACATTTGCTGACGACCCTGATTTTCTTGAAGCTTCGTACCTTTACTCGCAGCATTTTTAGAATTTTTTACACTCCCTTTATAAATGGCTCCTTGCACACACAATTATGGCAGGTGAATGTTTTCCTCCAATTCTGACGGAACTAGTTTTATCCTTAAATGTGATAAGTATTCTGGACCTCCATTAACTTGATCTTTTCTTCCCATTTTCTTCATGGACTGGCGTAACTCACCAAAATGAGTGTTATGTCGTCAGTTTCTTTAAGTGGGTTGCATTGTCAGCTGTATTGACATTCTGCATGTATCTTTAGACGCTCGAAGTTATTCCCTCTGCCTTGAAATATGCCCTCGAGCTTCCACGCTGTCCTAACGGCTCGTTGAGAATAACCAGGCTTGCCTTGCTTAATAACGTAGACGCATTTCTGAGCTGACCAGGCATCGCATAAATTTGGGTCTTTTGACAGGTTTCTCGCACCATCACAGGGACAGTGGGTAAGCGCATTTGTGAGCCCGCCTTATATGCGTGTCCGAGTTCTGGTAATACTGATGCTTTCTGTGTCCTCTCCCTCATTGTATCCTAATAAAGTTCATTTGATCGGGAGGAGCAAACGGTCATTGATGAGCACGCCGTAAGCGTCACTGTAGTTAAGTCTGCTCATTTTCACTCAAATTAACCGTAGGATCCCTTGGCCACCCTCGTAAGGACACAGAAAGATAAATTAACCTTTCTCCTCTCACTTCCATCGTCCAAGCTTGCGCACGCCTCAAAATGTGATCTGAAACTCAAGCCATAGGTGGTACCATCATAAGTAGCAAGGCTTTACATTTATACGCGTAGGCTCCTCAGATTTCATCGGCAATCTAAGTATGGTATATCATTTGAGCAGAGCTTGTTTCTTGCTCATTTTTTCTTTTCCCGCGTTTGTTTTTCATTGTTACATTAACGTCATCTAGAGTCGATGCATAGATGGGCATGCTTTTCGGAGGCTGCTCTCTTTAGGGCTAGAGTCATCTTGCTCATCCCAGTACGCGTATCGCTTGTATCATCTGACTGAAATTTCACCCTACCGAGATTTTCGTTTATTCTTTATCTCTCACTGGTGCGTACTCAAATTTGGTCTGTGCAACAGAGTTCATTGTGTGACAGTAAAAAGCACTAGATCCCACGAAATCTGCTTGCAAGAAAATTCCGGGCTTCGCTGATACTTTGGCACATCGCAGGTGTCGAGTGGGTCTACCACGGAAGAAGTGTCGACTTCGTATTGAGCTATTTATTATGTCCTCAATTTCTCTCTTAGTAATGTTTCGTTGAGTCACTGAATATCATTGTTCAATATGATCCCACCGCTGCCACCAAAAAGATAATGTACACGTGGAACCTTAGATTTTTCAATTTTAGATGGACTACTTGCTCAATAATGATCGTATTGTGGGTTCTCTCGGCTTCTATTCCGAGATATTGAACAACGATTGAGGGTAAAATGGATTTGAGACAGATGGTTAGATCAAATCAAATGATTTAAAAAAATTCATATTTTTTTTTACCACGAAGCAATCCAATCACGATCGCTTATAATGTATAACAAAATTCAATCGACTCAAAAATTACTCACTTCAATTACTCAAATTGCTCAATGTTAATATCTGCTCAAAAATTATCTTGCTCAATTCGACTCAGATTTGTATAAATGATGAAAACTATAATCAGAGTAAGAGGTGCTAGTGAGAATCGTCTCATTCCTATCTAAGAGAGTATTTAATAAATATTTTATTACTGGACTTTTGTATACGGAAAGACTTATTCAGTCACGCTATACCTCACAACTGCTAAAGTTTTTCTCTCCTTACCGGATGTTGTCTCTGTTCAAGAATGAGAAAGGACTGGCTTGGTTCACGCGTATTTCATACCCTACTGCTTCGCCCCGATTCGGATAAGATGTTTGAGCGTTATGATTGGTAAAAATCTAGCTCTTTGAATTGTCATGTTATTGGTAGGTTGCAATCCACTTCCGTTCACAATTTAAACTAGTATTAAAAGGAATATATAAGATAGTATACACATGATGAAAAATCAATAATACCAAACTCGTTTCAAATTCAACATAATATATCGTTAATCACTTTTGATGATTGTCATAGGGCGTTACTTAAAACAAGGTCGTTCTAATTGTTGAAAGGATATCTGGAATGAATATGGCTGAACACGTCGGTTGTAATTCTCAAGTCTGATTTTTCACATTACATGTAGGTACTAAATTTATAGCCCAGTTATCCAAAGATTGATATATTGCATATTGTTTAACGTCCCCCTCGAGAATTTTCACTCATTTAAAGACGTCACCATTGCCGATGAAGGGCTGAAAATTTTGGAAACTTAGGACCTTTGAACATGGAGGGAACTTTATCGTGCCATACCCGTTGTAATACGAGGCCTCGGTTATTGCTGTATCACCCGAACGACCGCCCCATTTAGTCGCCTCTTACGATAAGCAAGGGGTAGTGAGGACATATTCTAAGCCGGACCTCTACAGGAATGTTATTCAAAGACAAGGCGCTCTTAGGAAAAAAGAACTGTGTGTGTGTTTGACAATTTAATGGGATATAAATTCTTTCACCATTATTTGTCGCAGACACTATACCTTGCATTTTCCCAATACCATAGTGTACTTGTATATTACGAGAAAATTCCGATGTCACACACCGAGGAAGACCATATGATATTGGAACCACTAGTGTGTGTTTGCTTATTTCTTTTTCATCCCTTAGAGGCTGACATGTCACCGGCTGTGGGTGGAGTACCATAAATGATATGTTGACGGTGCTACCGTTGTGCGAGCGAAGACCCTAAAACGTCTTGCAAATAAAATTAGCCTATTCATTTAACGACGACAGACCCAATTCGAAATTTCGCACTTCTGCGCAGAAAACCGCGCATATGCCACAGTCATAGACATAAACAAAAAATCTACACTCTTTTAAGTACTGAAAATCTACGATTACATAATATAGATTATAATTATCATGAATATTATTATTAATATTACTAATACATGTACCTAATTATACTCAATATACGATATGCATTAATAGCTATCTAGAGAGCACGACTGTGTCTGTTCACAAGCAAACACGAAAAAAAGGTAGAATATTTCGAGCATTCGGTAAAAACGATAAGAAATACTCCTATGTCGTTTGACCATAATGCTATCGCCATCGTAGTCACAGCATGTTTTATTACAACGAAGCAGAATAAATCCCCTCCTGACAACGATGCAAATACCGGTAGTTTCGTTACCTTTATACATGTATTTTGAATTTAGCTGCTAATGGTAATGACGTTGGACATGTCGCTGGACTTTGTATTTGACGTCACAATACCGATTTGTGCGGGAAATCGATGCTGTTATTGATTGGTTTGAACATTATCCCTAGAATAGATAGCTGAGAACTTGTCACACGACAGAGGCACATGTAATATGGCAAAAATAGTCGGCTTATCGTCATTCCTTTTTATATAGAGAATACACTAAGATATAATATATGCTTTTCATCTATTAAACTTTAGTTATCCGTGTCCGAATAAACATGTACCATTTATATTACCTACACTTTGTACATGCAAAAATGTTTAGAAATCCTATTTTTAGATCCATAAAACTCTCAAAGGAATAAAATTATTTTTTTTTCTTTTAAGGGTTAACTTCAGAAAACTGATATTAATGAAAAATATGACAATTAAAGTGGAAAATACTTATTTATTCTTTCGTTGGCAACATGTTTCCTTGAAAATTGTCAAAAATTGTCCTTTGACACGCCCCCTGAAAGATTTTGGCCGATGACATACCATTTTTCCTTATAATACGTAAGCGCAGTGGGTCCTTATTATCATTCTTCGTTTTGGATAAAACTCTATTTTCAGAATTCTTTAATATCACTTTTTATATCCGCTCGAGAATGGGAGATTTCCTATTATTTCTTTGCAAGTACGCATTTTCATGCCTACTTTGAATGCCCCCCACATGAATTAATGAATGATGACCATATGTTTTTTTCAGTTGATTTCAACTAATTAATACATAATTTAACTGATTTCAAAATTTGAATAAAATCTCTATTTTAGAAACGAATTATATCCGTCGTCGTTAGCATGGAAAAAATGGCGCAATCAACTTGAACAGTTATATTGTGACGTCGTATTGTCGACGTAAACAGTTGCATTATGACGTCGTATTGTCGGTGTGAACAGTTGAATTGTGACGTCCTATTAGCTGCAATGTTTTGTTTTATTTTAAAATAAGCAATATATCAACAACAGCAAAACATACTAAGGTATGAGAAAGCTTGCTTGGAATTTTAAAACATTTGTGGTACTTTCCAAACATCTTATCCATTTTATTTACGGAGTTGTTAATGATGTATATCGCAGTGGATCCGATATTTATGCGGACGCATTGTGAGTTGCATTGTCGCGTGGGCTCACAATTTTTCAGCTGATAGAGAGCAAATCACGTGACTTGCATGCCTAATCATTGGAGCGAGCTCGTCGCGACGGGAGCTTCGCTCGCTATAAGTATGTATGGTGTCAGGACCTTTAGAAGCTTCTCCAAATACATAAAAGGAGGAGCATTGCTTGACCCTGGGAATGTTTTGAATCTAAAACATAAATTGAGAAACGCATTTAATATCCCAGTCAATGGGATGGATGAATATGAATTAACGTACCTATACTGGATTCCAAAACTTCACAAAGACCCTTACGAACAAAGATACATTGTGGGATCTAGTAATTGTTCCAGAAAGTCCCTGTCTTTAATCCTTACGAAAATATTGACAGCTGTGATGGAGCCACTTTAGACGTATTGTGAAACTAAATATTATGCCAAAAGTGGTATAAATCAAATGTGGATTCTAAAAACCTCTACAAAACTTCTGGCGAATTTGAAATTCCAGAACTGTTCTCATAATATGTTGACGGTACTACCGTGGCGTGCAGCATAACCCTAAAACATTCTTGCATAAATACCACTTACGCTTACTTCCATTTAACGCGGGAAAAATGACTAAGTCGACGTGGACAGTTCCATTGTGATGTCGTATTGTCGACGTGACAGTTGCATTGCGACGTCGTATTAACTGCAATGTTTTGTTTTCTTTCATAACAAGCAATTTATCAGCAACAGCAAAACGTACTAAGGTATGAGAAAGCTTGTTCGGAATTTAAAAATATTTGTGGTACTTTCCAAATACCCTATTTATTTTATAAACGGAGTTTTTAATGATGTATGCCGCAGTGAAACCGACATTTTTGCGGACGCATTGTGGGTTGCATAGTAGCGTGGGCTCACATTTTTTAGCTGATAGAGAGCAAATTATCTAATCATTGGAGTGACCTCGTCGCGTCGCTTCGCTCGCTATCAACAACATCAAAACATATGACTTTTCAACACTTTACATGACGATTCCGCGCGATAAATTAAAAACAAGACTTTTTTCAATGTTTTATTCCATCATTACAAACAAAAACTATGACAATTATATATTCATTCATACATTCACACTCACTCCTAATGTACAGGTAGGTTACTTATCAGATTGACAGACCAGCTTCATATTTGGATATTGTACTTAATATTTGATTCCAATGGCAGATTACAACTACATTATATGATAAGCGTGATGACTTTAACTTTGAAATCGTCAATTTTCCCTTTCTATGTAGTAATATACTACTATCACCTGCTTATGGTGTGTATATCTCCCAGTTGATGCGATACGCAAGAGCATGCTATGCGTATGCAGATTTTTTAAAGCGAGGCCCAACTACTAAACCAAAAAGTTGATGTTGTAGGGTTATAACGAATATCGTTTTGAAGTCATCATTTCGCAAACTCTACGGTCGCTATAATGACCTTGTTTGCGATTACAAAGTATCACTAAGTCATATGATGACTGATTTGTTTAATACCCTTTGTTAGACTGTCATGTTCCTACTAGTTTGACTACGGGTAATCCCGTTTACTTTTTCTCGACCACGGGCTCACGGCGGGTGTGACCGGTCAGCAGAGGATGCTACTCATCCATGGCACCTGATCCTACCTTCGCTTTTGTCGAGGTCCGTGTTCCCTACACTCGATTTGTATCATGTTTTTATTATGATTACTTTTAACAGATGTTACTTCGCCTTTATTTGCATTGCACTTAATGCAAAATTCATTTAAGTATAAACGTCTTTACAGACACAATTAAATATACTTACATCAATAAAAATTGGCGAAGTAAACTATGTGTTTAACGTAATAATAGTCCCAAACACATACACAAGCACGAACCACCGACAAAAACGAAGGCAGGATCAGGTGTTAGCGTGGGCTCACCATTTTTTAGCTGATAGAGAGCAAATTATCTAATCATTGGAGTGACCTCGTCGCGTCGCTTCGCTCGCTATCAACAACATCAAAACATATGACTTTTCACACTTTACATGACGATTTCGCGCGCATAATTTAAAAACAAGACTTTTTCAATGTTTTATTCCATCATTACAAACAAAAACTATGACAATTATATATTATTCATACATCCAACTCACTCCTTAAGTACAGGTAGGTACTTATAGATTGAACCAGACCAGCTTCATATTTGGATATTGTACTTAATATTGATTCCAATGGCAGATTACAACTACATTATATGATAAGCGTGATGACTTAACTTTGAAATCGTCAGATTTTCCCTTTCTATGTAGTAATATACTACTATCACCTGCTTATGGTGTGTATACTCCCAGTTGATTCGATACGCAAGAGGCATGCTATGCGTTATGCGGATTTTTTAAAGCGAGGCCAACTACTAACCAAAAAGTTGATGTGTAGGGTTATAACGAATTCGTTGTTAAAGTCATCATTTCGCAAACTCTACGGTCGCTATAATGACCTTGTTTGCGAATACAAAGTATCACTAAGTCATATGATGGCTGATTGTTTTAATACCCTTTGTTAGACTGTCATGTCCTACTAGATTTGACTACGGGTAATCCCGTTTACTTTATTTCGACCACGGGCTCACGGCGGGTGGACCGGTCAGCAGAGATGCATTACTTATCCATGGCCCTGATCCTACCTTCGCTTTTGTCGGAGGTCCGTGTTGCCCTACACTCGATTTTGTATTATGTTTTTTTTTATTATGGATTACCCTTTTAACACGATGTTACTTCGCCTTATTGCATTGCACTTAATGCCAAAATTCATTTAAGTATAAAACGTCTTTACAGACACAATTAATATACTTACATCAATAAAATGGCGAAGATAAACTATGTGTTTTACGTAATAATAGTCCCCAAAACACATACACAAACACGAACCACGACAAAAACGAGGGCAGGATCAGGTGCCTGGAGAGTAGCATCCTCTGCTCACCCGGCCACACCCGCCGTGAGCCCGTACCTTCGAAACAAAGTAAACGGGATTAACCCTTGTCGAATCTGTAGTACGAAAATGACCAGTCTAACAAAGGGATGGGAAAACAAATAGCTAACAT
>CAJDSM010044195.1:1500-17136 GCA_903981925.1 Ostrea lurida
GTTCACCGTGTATTCAAATCGTAAAAATTGACAAATCGCTATAGTTTTTTCAACGTTTATAGTCCACACGCATAAATATGAGTTGCAGGCTGGAGTAAAATATTGTTAATCTAAAACGTAATCACATTACAGCATACTCACAAGACACTGGCTACAAGTTAACAAATTGAGGGGATAATATTAAAATAAGAAATTGCGAGGGGTATGGGGCGTGAACACAGTGATTTGCTGTTCGTACAGAGACAGTCGTGAATGGTCACGCGAACTCCAGTTGGCTCACCCATAGAGAAGTACACCGCTATCTCACACTTAAATTTGATACTAGAACTTCTCCGGTCACTGTCTACCGGAAACACTGAACGGCCGTTGATTAACTAACAGCACGATGACATCCGCGCAAATTTAGAAACACATAGGTGGTAAAATTTGAAGATCTGAACGCACGAGATTAGAGAGAAATGGGAGGAAATACAGTCAATGTTATATGACTCCCATATCCCCCCCCCCCCACCAACACACATTGCTTACGAAGTGGAGCTATAATACATGTGTGACCGAGTATAAAACAGTGAGCTTTGTTTACAACCACACCAAGAACTTTTGGGGGAAAGCAGTTTCTGTCGGAAAATAACTGAAGAAACGGTTGAATGTGTTGGAGATTTCTTTACCACGGAGGTTGAAGTTTACAATATTTACATATGTAACACGGGGGGTTACCTGGATCGAATTAACTCTGAATCGTATAAATAGACATGCGTAGACAACAATTTTATCATGGTACTAACAAAGTGATACTACATTGCACGAAAATCACAAGTCAGAGGTACCTCAAACATAGTCCATATTGACTTAGAATGAAGTATTGCACGCACAATAATGGTATTATAGCGCAGACAAGAAATTACTGGAGCAGGAAAGTACATATTATGTAATTGCACGAGAAATCCAGTACTTATATATCGGGTATCTGCGTTAGCAAGACCTCTATCTAAAACCTATCTTGTAATCGATATTAAGTGGACGGATTGCTATGCTCATTCAAAATGAATCTCATTGGTAACAGTCGGTCACGCTTCATGGTCAAGTCTGCTTTGGTGTTCGTTATCGATATTTCAATCGTTGATTGATTTATGATCTGATATCTATTATCATGTTTATATACTGTAACTCCATCTCAGAGATATTATTTACACTTTCTATATTGGATGAATGTCACATTTATGTCTGTAGTTATTGTCATATTCTGTGACGCTAAGTTCGTCATGAAAACATGTGTAGTAATGCCTATGCTGGCAACTCCGAAGAAAGGGCCTTATGCACGGGCAGGTGATAGGAGAAATAACTCTCTCTAGCTGTCCAAGGGAATGGAGCCCTACCCCCCCCTTTTTTTTTTTTTTTTTGGAAGAAGGCTCTCCTAGTTACACATCAGAATAAAAACAAACCACCCCCCCCCCCCAAAAAAAAAAAAAAATACAGATAAGCACAAACACGGGAGAAGGCTACATTCTCTTGGGCTAGGCTGAGACACGAAGCGACTCTCACGAATATATTTTTCTCGAATCCTTAGTAATCTGTATATCACCATGCATCTGCACAGCGATTCTCAGTATCGCCAATCTACAAAGAACAAAAAACAAACAAACAGGCGGCCAAGAAAGGCAGAAAGCCAATTAACTTAAAAACACCCTCGGACCCAAAATGGGTGATTTATCTGTATTATCTATATATTCTGTGAGTTATTTATTATCATCTTCCATTATTTAGGAGTTTGTTTGGATGGTATGTTGGTATTATATTTTTTTTTTTACGGTACATAGAAAAGGCAAGTTTGACTGTATTGGCATAAGTCAATTGAATTGTTTATGCAGCGCTTATGAATAATGCAAAGTACACGAATACTTTGAAGCCGTTAAGCTAACTCATTCCGGTGAATTTAGTGCCAATCAAATAATGAACATGACACGAAATGTTTGTTATGGGAACAATGAACCATCAATGCTGAAGATTAGCCAATCACACCGGGCAAACTTAAATGTATATGTAATGTCAAGATCCTGGCGCAAGTTTCTAGAAGTAACATGTGTGAAGTGAACACATGACCAATGCAAGTATGGATTGTTGATATTTGATATCTAGTAATATCAGTTGCCCGTAAGATATCATAATATTATATATAACAAATAAGATAGAGCTATCACATATTCAAGTATGTTGAAAAAGAATATGTATAAAATTAAAATGTGTAGTTTAAGTACCGGTTGTAACAACCGGAGGAGGCACTGGTATAGCTTATTCTTTCTTTTTGTGTGCTAACTAGTTCGTTCTCATCTGTATAATGTCATACTGTCTGAACCCACGCATTATCACACAAAATCATTCATCGTGTAGTTGTTCGTTATCTGACTCTCGCATTATATGGCATTTGTATGGTTTTATGTTTACATTTGCTTGTGCCATACTTGGATCTTGGTCCAACAGCGCTATTAGCATTTCAATGGTTTTGAGTTGTTCATTTAAATCATCTCGAGTTTCATATATCTAACTAGAGTTTAATAGGCACTTACTATCGCGACACTATTATGTAAAATGCTTTAAATGGATTATCAGTTGTCCACTTTATTTGTTCATCTTGCTAGCAATGCTTGATGATCATTTTAAATAATATTTGATTATTGAATTGGTACTGAATTTTCTCTGAGCTTTGCGTAGTTGACGAAGATACAGGAGTATCAATTGAGCAGTAATTTGGTTGTTATCACCAGTGGTTCATCTCTTTTCCACTGAGTTCATGCTGCCTTGGAGAACTGGTAAGACACTTTTCAAAATTTATCAGATTTTTCGCTGATTTTATTTTTCACTGTTTTTGCAGAATATTCTTTTTGATATTTAGTAAGTTGCTTTGCATTATAAGTTACAGATAAGAGATCAAGTTTTTGGGTAGTTATCGAAGCACATATCCATTTATTACTTTTTGAGTTTAAACTTTAGAAAAAATGGGGGTATGATGAATATAAATGCAGATTGGTCCACCACGGAGTTTTCGCCTTTCTCACTTTTTCAAGATATTCATTGATATTTGGTACATTGCTTTGACTATTATGATTTCAGACTCATTCATGAATCTAGGAAGTTTCGATGTGGGTATGGTTCTGATTAGATTTCTCATTCGGATTATTCGTATTCACACTGCAGTTACTGGCACGTATGAGACTTATAGAACATTTACATAATTGTTCAGTTTATTTTGGCGAAACGGCACCGGGACAGCCCCGCAAAATTTTGGGTTTTTTTCAAGTGTTTGCAGATATTTTCTTTCTCTGATGTCTCAGATATTAATTTAGTTGTATAAATGTTACCTAAGAGACACATATATGCCTACGAGTTTTTAAGATCCTCTCTCCTCGCACCCGACCAAAAGTAATATCCTTTCCTCCAAATCAAGTTCAAAATGTTTTGGTATCGATCCATTCCATTTATTACTGAAAGTTTATGGCCCTTTGGATAAAAAATTCCAATAAGATTATCAGTTTTACCTGCACTTTTTTTCTGCATTCATGCGTGTCAAGATAATTCATTTTGCTATTGGACCTCACTCTCTCTCGCCGCATTCTTACTGCATATCAAAGCATCTACACGAATATAAAGACTCAGCATTGATGGGCATTTAGATCCTTTTTAATCTATATCACTAGGCGCTTGTAGCCTTCTATGTCATACATTCCTTGATCCACCAAATTTATTCCTTTTACCGGGGATATTGTATATGAATATTAACTCCGCCTACACACAATCTCGCACTCTCAGAATCATTTGTTTGGCGGTCCAATTAGATCTTGGGTAGTACTTGACTACGAGGGACTAATCTGTTTATCTGCACTACAGTTCCGCACTCTTCAGAATGCCTTGTTCTCGCCCATAATCGCCACTCGAGGACTCTACCATCACCACTCATTCTCATGATAGCTCATTCTATCAGTCACCGGCACGACCACAGATTACATGCCCCTTATATGAGGTCTTAATGGTCGAGTGCATGCTAGTCATTTGTGGCGCACTTGTCAAACTGCATTGAGCAATTTATTGTTGGGTGAGCATTTTTCTGTTGGGCAAAGTGCATGGGGTTGATGTAAGATATCTCATAACACTATTTCAATGAAAAATTTTGTTGTATATATGATTTTTAACAAATTGAAATCATCGCACCATAACTCATGGATGTCATTACCTCAGGTCTGTCATCATTATTAAGATTGCACAGGGGAGATACGTAAGTTAGAGGTCATAAGAGTGTTCAGGGTTATTTTCCATCATCTTTTAATTTAATGTTCAACAGGATATTCGGTTAGTATTTTTCTTTCGCACATTTTTTGAACTTTTTTCTATTGTTTGAGGGTGGGCGCACTAGGGATTTTTGGGCCGAGAGCCCCGTTAAGATGACGAAGTACATTTTGTCGGTGGTCAAACCTCTCCTTGATGATAGGCAAGTCTGGCTGCAAGTATATATATTTTATCCAATAACTTCTACTTGTATTGATATATTAGTATCTTTGTCATAATTTTCACTGTCATACTACCTTTTCTAATTTTGTACTTTTTTGGAGCACGCAGGGGGTATGGTTTGGGAATTTTATCACATATATCTGTATAACAAAGTAATTTAACATGATATGAATTGAATTTATAATAACATAGTTTGTATTTGGTTGCGGTTAAATGTTACAAAATGTATTCTTATGTTAAAATATTAGCCCATGTTTGTTATTCAAGTATTTTACCTATTGTATGGGTTTATACGAATTATACGGGGCATGTTTTTATTGTAATTCTACATATGTATTTGTTATACATGTGTGTAATTATTTACATGTATTTCTGTTATACATGTTTTTATTGGAATTTAACATGTATTTGTTATTACATGTTTGTATTCTTTTTTTATAAAATTTTATCTAGTATTGAGTAAAAATTTTCGCAAAATTCAGTCGGTGTTTGTGTTGTAAATGAAGGCCGGAAGGCATACCATGTATTTATACAAAATCAGGTTCATTAGATTTTTGTTCGCTTATTGTTTCTTCACGCCATTTGTCTCTCAAGCTCGCATTGTTGCCTATTGCAATAAAATGTAAGGACGAGTTTGGGAATCAGGTTTTTCTATAAGTTGAAACGTGTATTTCAGACTTTAGCGCACAGCTTCTCATTAGGTACATCCACACCAATTTACCGGTTTACAAAGAAAGATGAGTGATGGTCTATATGATATATTTTGGGGGGAAAAAATACATGTTATAGTGGTGTAACCACCCAAAATGAAAATACAAATCACGAAAACATATAAATCAACTAGTACATTTAGCTATGGGTCAGGTCCGGATTAATTTTCTCAAAATAATGGTTGCTGGAAACCAACAATCTTATATGTCTTTTCAAATATATAAATTTGGCAGGTGCATGAATGTGAAAGGAATTACTGATGTAAGCTCAGGGGTTCTGGGCTTTCTCTGAAAGAACACGCTTCTAAGTCTTAAGACAGCTTAAGACATTCTATCCGAACAATCCGTAGAGTGATAAACATCAAAGGAAATGATACGTGATAGATTTGCAGCATTAAAAGCTTTGAAAACTTAAGATGGTCTTAGGAGATGAATTGATTGATTTATATTTTTGTTTTAACGCCCCTCTTGAGATATTATTATCATAAGGGAACAGTCACCATTTGCCCGGTGAAGGGCTGCAAATATTAAGCTTACTGGTGTCTCGGTTCGTCTCATGGCTTTATAGCAAGAGAGCGTTGGTGGGATCAGTGGCTATCAGATACCCTGATCGGGTTTGTTTCAATGTTGATTAAAAGTAATTGGAAGCCCCAAAATTAGCAGTTTTGGGCAATCTGATTTAAAAGAAACCTAGTTAAAGTGATTTAAACGGATACCTGAGTGTGTTCATCGGAAAGCATTGAAGGACGCCATTTGTTGTATGAAATTTGAATATCGAGCTACGCATGCTTGTGAACGTGGACCTCGTTTTGCGGTTCATCCGAGAGGACGCCCCATTTAGAAGCCTCTTACAATCAAGCACGGGTGCTGAGGACCTATTCTAACCCAGGTCCCCACGGGGCTGGTCTTAGGATTATCACACATTTCTTTTTAAATCAATTTACGGATGAAAAGTATTATAGCAAAAATTTTCAAACAAAAATGGGGAAAATTCTTTTTACGGTTAGGTTCATACATAGAAAGGGGAAAAAATGAATTTAATTCAATTCCGGAAAATAACAGACATTTATATCAATTATTTCAAAAGATGAAATACCTTTACAAAACAAAATAAAAATTCATGACCTTCAGTTGCAAGAAATTATATAAATGACCAATTATTATATGATATACGTACATGTGATGTAAAAATGAATCATTATATAAGACATTTTCCCCCTTCCCAATGTCATTTGAGAAGTATGACAAGTATTATTTTCAATTAAAATCAACGAATTAAAATGCATACATACCAATATTGTTTGCTTTTGCATATTTTTTTAATGTATGCACATTTATCCCTTTCGATTACTTGTTTATATGTGAGTAAAGACGCGCATGATTGGAATGTATATGTACAGTGTTATAATGGGCAATGGTTAAAAAATAAGCCCGTCAAACATTTCCGGGATATTGTATTTTTAGAAAATCCATGCCACGAAATCAAAATTTACGTGTCCGAAGGGCTGCTAAAAGGTTTGGGAAAATGCTCACGAATTTTAAAAAAGAAAACCACTGTCAACGATACAGACCATGTTAGGATGGCAGACGAAATCAGAAAGAAATGGACCACATACATGAATAGCACAAAAAAGATTATCATGAAAGACCATCCGAAGACATGTTGCTTGACGTCCTAATATTGAATCTTATCTTAGGAGGAATACTAATTAACTTAGGACTCAATCGAAAACATGTCTGACTTAAGCATGACCTAACACCAATTTAAGGCATGTCTCAGTCCTAAGACGCTTTCGAAAACCAGGGCCCAGGATATATTTTGTGTGTGGGTTGTTTTTTTTTTGTTTGGTTTTAAAAAGTTGTATTGAGCCCCAAGATGAAATTGAATTTGTACACTATTGTGCATCCTCAGAATATCACTTGGTATCTTCCAAAAGAAATGTAAGAGGAGGTTTTTGTATGAAAGCGTCATTTTCGACTGTCATTTGGTTGCCAGGCTGAAAATAAAATTTCCGAAACCTTATTGCACATCTACAGTACACCACCAATCATCTTCCAAATGATGATCATGCTCAAGCGTAAAGTGTACGAGTTCTGTGAGCCAGGATTTTTGTTTCAGAATTTCATCATGGAGACAAATACAGGCCATTACTTATCATATCTAAAAATATGCTTAATTTCTTCTTCAGATAGAAACAAGAAAGTGTGACAATCGGACGGATGGACCTTTCTTTAGAAACTACTAAAAGTCGAAGTTAACATTGTGTCAAACGTAATCATAATCCAAAAAACATACAAAATCGAGTGTAGGGCAACACGGACCTCCGACAAAAGCGAAGGTAGGATCAGGTGCCATGGAGGAGTAAGCATCCTCTGCTGACCGGTCACACCCGCCGTGAGCCCTTAGTCGAAATAAAGTAAACGGGATTACCCGTAGTCAAATCTAGTAGGAAAATGACAGTCTAACAAAGGGTATGAAACAAATCAGTCAACATATGACTTAGTGATAATTTGTAATCGCAAACAAGGTCATTATAGCGACCGTAGAATTAGCGAAATGATGACTTTAAACGAGATTCGTTATAACCCTGCAGCATCAACTTCTTTGTTAGTAGTTGGCCTCGCTTTAAAAAGTCCGCATACGCATAGCATGCTCTTGCGTATCGAATCAACTGGGAGATATACACACCATAAGCAGGTGATAGGAGGGTATAACGAAGGAAAAAAACTGCTGGGGAGAGCCCTGAATCTACAACAAGTGATAATGTAGATTATGTGGCTCTAGAAAGAATGTTGTGCTCTAGAGTCGGCCCTCCCCTCAGAGAAGTCTTATTCTAGATCGAGACTTCTGGGGGTACGTATCTTTATGGAAAAAGTCTTATACAACACGGTATCTGGAATCGAATTCGGACCTACTGGTTTCTATATTACTATATTACCGGAGACATACATGTGCAAGCAGTTAACAGTGAAAAAGTCTAATTAATCTAAATCATTTTAATTTACTTGAACAATGCAAACATGGATGCACAAAATACTTGTGGAAATCAAAATGAAATGTTAAACTGTTTTATATAACTGATTTTAATTACAGTTGTTACATTAACTAATTACTTATTCAGTAACCAAATGCACAAATAGACTCGGTTTCCAAGTTGTGTGTCGGAAAGGAAACTCATTAAAGAAATTGAAAGGCAATGAAAACCATCTACAAAGGCGCAAATCTCTAGGAAAAGAGCTTTATGAGAAAGCCATATCAAATCGTTTCAATCGAACACGATGCCCAAAGACTCTGGTGAAAAGCTTTTAGTTTGTGCACCAATTTCCTTCTGAAAACCTCGAGTTCATTAATTCAGCACCACGGTTCCGCTTTGAAGACATGGCTAGTGTACAAATACGACAATTTCCGTACAATTACTGCGATAATTGAGCAATAAGAGATATCCCTCCACCGCGGATGAATACAAATTAATGGTATAGATTTTTCCCATTAAAAGGTATTAGTAGCACCCAGCGAATTCGTCAGCACAGAAAATGTGATAAACTCTCAATATAATGTCGACAGACTAACTTGATAATGTAAAAAGGATCTAAACTCCATTATCAAATCATTTGCTGATCTTGTAATCAATTTATTTTCAAATGAATGCGTTAATAAGAAGCTTGATCGCGGTTTTCTTTTCAGCCTACACAGTCCAGTTGACGATTTGCATTCATTACAAACGCATAAAAGACTCTGATGAATGCCATTTGTCCCCTACATCAATTTGATTACGAAGTTAGATTGAGCCAAAAAGATATCTGAATGCTTTAATGATTTATAAATTCACGAAATATTTGTAAGATAAATCAAATCAAATGAATACTTTTTAGACCTGTACATTCGAATTTTTTTATTAGCAAAAACAATCCATTCAAAAGTCCTCCACTGCTGTCATGCGATCTCATTCTTGTTTCAAAATCAAAGTATATAACCATATTCTATGAATTCCAGTATACTCACGACAATTACGGCAAATTCCTATGTAGCATTCTCTCTCTTTATATTTATTAACTGAAAAGTCCAGCACATCTTTTATTTAATTCAAATTCATCAATTTCTACTTAAGTATTCTAATACATTGCCCAGGACATGTGTTTGAAAATCCGATGAAAAAAATGTGAATAGTGGGCAGGCCTGGGATTGATGAATTTGGGTAATGCATTGAAGTGCAAATTTCAGTTCATCTAGTTCGTCCTGTGCCATTTGAAAGCTGCCTTTTGACACTTTGTTCGTTAAAATTACCTGCTTCATTTCTGCTTCCATGACAGTATAAAGGCCAAGATTTATGAATCATTAAGACATATTGGCTCCCAGGTAACATATGCGGACATGGCAAAACTAAATAATCGCAAACAATTTCACCTTTCAATATATAGTTAGACGGAATGTTTCTAAACATTCACGTACAGAGGCAGGTAATTTCTGTCAGATAATTTCCCTTTTCACATTGCGTTTCTTTACATCTGATTTCCAAATCCGGTGTTCGTGTTTGTATACATTTCTGGACACAGATGCTACGGCATATACATAATTACAAAATACGTTTCTAGTATATGTAGCAAATAAATGATTTCATTAACAAAATATTATGATATAGTAATAGGTAGTCAGCTGATAATAAAAAAGAATTACCATAAAAATTATCCATTATCTTCAAAAGATTACGTTTGTCTTGAATTTGTTATGGCATATTGAATTTAGACCAATTTGGCAATAGTATTTGATATCAATCTCCTTACAAATATTAGGATTGATTAATTCAGATTTCACTTTCATGTTAAAAGCTAAAAAAAAAAACCAAAAAAAAAAAAAAAAACCAACCAATAATATTAATTTTAAATAATAATGATAAACAGAGTAAAAACAATATGTTCCCAAACTTTGTTTGGGGAACATAAAAATCCCATTCTATATAGTATAAAGATGAATATCTACAATAAAAACTGAAAGTGCAATATAAAACACTAAAGTAAGGACTCGAAGGCAGCGGAGGGCAGAATCATAAAGTGAGATATTTTTTCGCCAGTGTTGTATCATGAACTGAGATATTTAACGTTAGTGTTATATCATGAAGTGATATGTTGTATGATGAAGTGAGATATGTTACGCCAATGTCGACGTGGTTCTTTTACTTTTACACTCACAGAAAATTCTGAGTAGAATTTTTTTTTTAAGTTTTAAACTATCTATTAACAATCAGTACCCGTTTACAACAACAGAAGTTTCAACCCGGGCAAGGTTGAACTTTTACATCATTTGAAATCATTACAAAATACATTTGTAAATTATAAATGAGTAGAAAAAAGTTAACCTGTGCCATGCTGTCCATATTTAATTGGACAAATTGGAAGATCTAGGACTTGATAAACTCGCAGCATATGTTGTAGGAGATGTCAAATTAGGTTACAATTATAATGTATATACTATGTAAACAAAGCGAGAGGCTTTTATCAAATTTAGATGTTCAAAGTTTATGACAAAATGGCATGCTAAGGTGATGTAAAAAAGGAAAACTTTCACCTGAAAAAAAAATTATTTTTTTTCCTGAATAACATGAAACACAACCAATACAAGTATCGTTCGTAAATGAAATGGCATAATTTATAAATAGAAACTAATCGACAGTAATTGGTGGGCCGCTTGACATCATTGGGTTGCTAATACTATATCATTCTGTTTCAATCAGTTTGTACCGAAATAATAACTGAACTGAAACAAAACATCACGAAGTTACACAATTTGTCGAGGAAAATTCATAAAACAATGTAAATGATGATGATGGTGATCAATTTCACTTTTAGTATCTTGGTAGATAAATAGCGAAGTCTAATCATCACGTCTTTTCAACGATTAGTATTTTTTTAAACTGCGAATGACCATCAATGAATGATTGACTGATTCTTTGTTTCTTATTTTATTTAAGCTTGGACTAATAGCAATCTACATTGGAATCAGGGGTTGTTTGCTTCCTGAAAAATATGTTAAATATTGCTATAGCCACAGTTGTGAACCTGTGTTTTTTTAATAATTAATCTTAATACGGTAGACAGCATATGAATATAGAGTCTAATAAGGTGTTTCCAAACAATCACGCACACATTTAGTTTGTATGATTTACAATAACAATACCATTTAGATAATTGGGCCCAATATTTAAAATGAATTGGAGCAAGTTGCGCTCATTTGTCAATTCGATCGATTTGACGAGGTTATATATATTCCAAAGTACTTATCAAATGCTATGTAAATCTCCAGTTTGAGATGATCGTAAACAAGAGAAGATAAAGAACAGTGATCCATTTTGTAAGTCCCTTAAAGAATATGAAATAAGAGTAAAGGCAAACTTTTGAAACTCTTTTCCCGCTAATGAAATAATGCGTTATTAAAATCGACGACAGAAACAATATGTGTCANGAAATAATGCGTTATTAAAATCGACGACAGACACAATATGTGTCAACTGAAAAAACGTACTTGTCGGCATAATGATAAAATAAAGTTCAGAGTATCAGAATACAGTAGAACTCGAACACTGATATCTCGAATACCATGGCTATGCCGACCCATTTTCTAAGTATTTTACCCTCGATATCTCGCATCCATGGAAATCTCGAAGTTTTTTCTCAGTCCCATCGAGTTCGAGCTTACTAGGTTCGACTGTATATAATATTATATAATACTTTCTCTCTCCATATAGAAGAATTGTTGAGGAAAGTTTGTTTAATGTGTAAAGCACTTTCCTCTTGAGGTGGGTCAAACTTGATGTATTTAAAGAATGTATACATTTCATTACGGTACATTCATCAAATAACCAAATATGGACGGTATATTAATCAAATAAGTTGAAATAACCACATATGGTTAGCAGATAGATTAATGCTGGCACACTCACTCTCCGTGTACCGAGAGAAAAAACCAGTAGTATGTAAAAAATACAAAATATATAAGATAAGAAAAAGAATAGACATCTTAGAACAAAACATTATTGCACACAAAAAAACCCCAAAAAACCAGAAATATAAGTGAAGCACAAACTTCAACACTATATCGGAAAGATACCATGCAATGCTTTTAAAACATATTCTATATGAATCCAAAAGAGAAACAACATCGAAGATAATAAAAATTATGAAACACGATAGTTATGTTGAGAAGGAAAATATGCAGGCGAACCGCTCAAAGAGGTAGAAATTTGGCAGGTTGAGAAAAATCCATTGTGTCGCCAAGCAGGGTAAAGATAGGGGTAAGGATAGGGCGTTGTAGCTGACACAGTAAGGATCAATGAATACGGCTAACCGTGTAGCCGACACTGGAAGGATAGGTGAATAGTGACAGGAAGGATTATNGTAGCCGACACGGCAAGGATAGGTGAATAGTGACAGGAAGGATTAGTTGAATAGGACTGTATAATCTGTAGCTTGTATGATGAGGATAGGTCATGAGACTGGACTCTGTAGTTGAGATACTGATGGATAGAAGGGATTCTGTAGTTGGTGTAATTAATGACAAAGACAGATAGATATAACAGACCCTATAGTTGATGCAATAGGAACGGACTCTGTAATAATGTATTCTTCGGCACAATCACCCTGAAGCTGATATTAAATCGATGCTGGAGTTCCGCAATGTCTTTGTAGAAGTCGGTGATCAGATCTTCCAACAGTCTGTTGGGATTCCCATGGGCACAAATTGTGCTTCGTTGTTTTGATATTCTAACGAGAAAGAATTTATTCAAAAGCCTCTACAGGAAAAGAAAAAAAAAATATTACGAGGCAGAATTTATTCCAAAGCCTCTAAAGGAAATAAAATCTCTAGCTATCCTTTAATATAATCATTTTCATTCCTATGTCGATTCGATACATCCCAGTGAAATGGAAATAAAAGGTACCCATAGTCTTTCACGTCTGCTTCGAAGTTGGATATTTTATTAAGTAGAGGATCTTGAACGAATGCTTATGGCATATGAAATTTATGAAATGAGTTAGGCCTACCGGATTTAATATTTCCCTAGANATTTATGAAATGAGTTAGGCCTACCGGATTTCATATTTCCCTAGCTTTGGCGAGGGAAATATCTAAATCCAGTAACGGATTTCATAAATTTCATATGCCATAAGCACGAGTGTAAGATTCTATTTATCACACAACTATCATTAAGGGTGTTAGCACCTGAACTAGGACTGTCAATTTTTTAAAATCATATTAATGACATACAATGTGGCGGATCCAGTATTTGTCGAAAGAGGGGGGGGGGGTCGTTAAAAGAGGAGCCAGTAAGCTTAAGGTCTGGGTTGAAGCCAAAGTGGGGGCCAGGGGGCAAAGCCCCTGGAAGCTCTCGGGTTTTAGAGCTTTTAAAATTACTTTTAGGGTTAATTTAGCTATATATCTATACATAACTTTGGTCACCAAAAGGGGGCGCAGGCCCCCCTCTAGATCCGCCTATGATACATTAAGGTATAGTATACAAATATGACAATATTGAGTATTGGTCAGGACCTACTTTTAAAGATACGAGGCCTCAAAGAATCGGAATTCTTAGTGTATATAATGCAGAAAATATATTACAGTATGTTATGCCCGTGTCTATGCAAGAAAATAATTAGAATTATGCATCATATTTTAAATTTATCACCCGATTTCATGAAACTGAATTTCCGCTTGTCTATTCAGAGGAGAAGTTCAGTGTGTCCAAGTCCAACAGTCTTCATCCCTCACACCCCCTCTCTGCCCAATACCCATTGTATTTACCCCTATGCATGCCCCTTCTTTTACTGTCAATGTTAACAGTTTCAAAGGATGATATGCTATTTTCTTTTGTGGCGCATGATTGATTGACCTACCTAATTTGCATTTTTATTAACCTGAGCTACGATTCCATATAGTTTTTTTCCGAACCCGCNACCTACCTAATTTGCATTTTTATTAACCTGAACTACGAGTTCATATAGTTTTTTCCGAACCCGCGTTATGAACCCGGAAACAGTACAGTTGTGTGATAAACACAGATATTAACTGCAAACTAACAACTCAACTTTATGACAAATGAAAGTGACCGGTTGACAGGGGGTGCTTACTCCTCCTGGGCACCTGATTCCACCTCTGGTGTATTCAGGAGCCCGTGTTTGCAGGACTCTTGTTTTCTATTCTGTTTGGGACTTATGAGATTGATAACTGTTCCTTATCTTCGCTTTTTCATCAGCTCCTCCATCGTCAACTTCCCACATTTATGTAGCTATATTCCATCATCACCTGCATATGGTGTGTATGTCTTTCAACTGATTTGATACGAAAGAGCTTGTTTTGCGTATAATCAGTTTTTAAATCGATACAAGCTACTGAAATACAAGTTTATGTTGCGGGGAGTTTAAAGTAATCCTGTCGTTGTTATAACGATACAACCTGCCATGGTCAAATGCTGCCTGACGTGTTTCATACCAATTCAAGACCGTTCTTTATACACTGATTTTGACTACGGATTTCTCCGTTTACTTGATCAAGATAAAGGGAACACGGCTGTGGGTGTGATTGGTCGACAGGGGATGCTTACTCATCCTAGGCACCTAACCCAACCTTTGATATACCCAGGGGTCTTTGTTTTCTCAACTCTTGGTATGTATTCTGTTTAGGATTTATGAGGCTGTTCACTGTTCGTTATCTTCTCCTTTTCATAAAACGGATTTTGTTAATATAAGGACAGATGGATAGAACGGATTCTGTTGTTGTTGTTACAAGGACGGATTGATAGAACGGATTATGTTGTTGATATACGGACAGATGGATAGAAAGGATTATGTTGTTGATATAAGGACAGACTAGGCCATTCACTCGTTGCTGGATAGTGTTAAAATATCAGAGACAACAATCCGCGCTAGCGGTGTCGTTCAGTGAAACACAGAGTCTGTATACAGGGAAATCAGTGGGAAAATAAAACTTTCCACGAGAGATGGGGGGGGAGAGAACAGTAAAATAGTTAAAAGATCGCTTACATCTGAAGTATTCGTTAATACATAAAGAAGGTGAGATCCAATTGAGTCCAAAATTTTTGTTTTGAAAATGAGAAGCATGTATCATGTGCATCTATACACATAATGATCCTCGGAGGGAAGGGGGATCAACCTCATCATTACTCTATGGTACTTTGAACTCAATCCAGCTTAGATTTTCCAAAAACACCATTAATATAATTCAATTTTGAAAACCACAAGCCGCATTTCATATATTTCCGTTGAAAATTGATCATATATTTCATAACAAAAGTGTGCCTGTTCATATGTAGATGCTGCCCATGCGAGTAGTGCATATTGCTACTGTAACACAAAACCCGGGTTGTAGTAAAATCTTCATTCATTTGTTTTCAACGGTAGATCAGTTGCATTGTTTGGG
>CAJDSM010044196.1:0-10714 GCA_903981925.1 Ostrea lurida
GCTAGTGCTGTCTCCGCGTATTCATCAACTGCCTGTGTTACATATGTACACGCACACTCAATCGTGTTGCTGTTAAAAATGTCCGACAGAAACGCTAAGGGATCCCTTCCCAGCTGCGTGCGGGTAAATGCGCTCCTTCTCTTTGTCCTCCTGGGGATAGGGGTGGGGCTCGCACTTGGATTCGGTCTACGAAAAATTCACCCCTCGGAAGAGGCTATAATGTGGATAGGTATGTGCATATTATACATTCTAGTTTGCATGCAATTCCTATCGTGAACAGACAATATGAAGGGCATTTTTTATGTATATATGACACAGTGAGGCGTATAGATGTGCCGTATTTAAAAAAAAAACTTGGCTCCCGTCTCGCACAAACGAGAGAGAGACGTGTGTCGTCATGAAAAGCAGAAATTTAAAATTTCATGGACACACTTCCAAATTATGTACTCGCCAACACGTTTGAGTATTTCTATTTAAAATAGTGCGTTAAAATTTTCATCATTTATAAATAGGGGAATAACCGGATCAAATATTGATAGAAACAATTTGTTATCGTGATGAAATTTTGACCACAAACTTTTGAGATCTAGAAAAGAAATCATAGCCGTAAATTTATTTAATGATTTCAAGCGCAACCAAGTGTGGTCGCAATGTGCCAAATTTCCCACTTTCGGTCGAATAATGTGGGGAAACTGTAGAATTTCTTATTGAAATTGCAGCGTTTTGAAATTTAAGTTATCCATCGTTTCAGGGTATGGTTAGGTAGGAATGCCAATTATGTCGGTGTAAATTTGCTAAGTATATTGCTTCAGTCTGCTTGCAAAAGTCACAATATATCACAAATCATTCGCAAAACTTTTCTTCTGATAATTGATAAGATGTAAAGGTGCATCAAAATAGACTCTAAATTATTCACACATTTATCACTATTATGTCAGCGCTGAGTATAATTTTTATTCGAATTTAAGTTTTACGTAAATGGAAAACAAAGGAATGTGGACATAAATATATACAATATTACTTGAACACCGGGTATAAACATTGGCGCTGCAGTGTATTATTAACACCCTAGTATGACGTCATTTTTTCAAGGTCTGCCAGGTGAGGTATACATGCGACTCCTGAAGATGACAATCCTGCCTCTAATCGTATCTACAATCATTACAGGTAATTATCATCACAATATCATACGAATTGCCGTCATAGCATATACTTGTAAATGGAATATTAATTACGTACCACTGGATCCGTCCGTCACGACTTTGGCTTACGTCATTTGTGTTTGGATTCGAATTTTCTATGAATAAGTAAATACGTCTGACGGTCTTCAAGCGCTATAATTGACTGTGATTTATGCTATGATTATACCCCCGCACCAAAGTTGTGGAGGGTATACTGGAATCAGGTTGTCCGTCCGTCTGTAGATGCAATAGTTTCCAGACTGTAAAGTGTTTCTTTCCACCTAGAGTCACCATATTTTACAAATGGACGCTACAATGGGACGAAGATGTTCTCTTGTCGATTTTTAGGTCAAAAGGTCAAAGGCCAAGTGCATGGACATCGATATAGCAATATGATTTCCGGGCTCTAAGTGTTATCCTTTTGCACCTAGAGTCACCATATCATATGGATCTACATGTACCCATGGGATGAAGATATTTCCTATTGAATTTGGGGTACAAAGTTCAAGCGCACTGAACATGAAAGAAGCAAATATGGTTTCTGGGGCTCTAAAGTATTATTCTTTCCACCTAAAACATAAGAGTCACCCATGCATATGGACTAACCATGGGACGAAGATGTGGGTTCCAAAGGTCAAGCGCGCTGGACATGGAGGTAGCAATATGGTTTCTGTGTTCTAAAGTGTTATCATTTCAATCTAGGGTCCCCATATCACACATATGCACTACCCATGGAATGAAGATGTTCCCTATCGAATTTGGGTTCAAAAGGTCAAGCGCACTGGACATGGAAGTAACAATGTGGTGTCCGGGTTCTTTCCACTTAGAGTCACCATGTCATAGATATGAAATAGCCATAAGTCATAGATGTTTCCTATCAAATTTGGAGTCAAAAGGTCAAAAGTCACGCTCACTTGACATGGAGTAGAAATATGGTTTCCATTTAAAATTCTTGAACGGTTACCAACACCCTTTGGGGGGATTGGGGTAAGCGGGGGTATTCTTAGTGAGCATTGCTCACAGTACCTCTTGTATTTTACTTTATTAAACTAGATTAAAGCATTGAACTATTGTTGACCATTTCGCTACGTTGAACGGAACAGCCAATACAACCTTTGACCTTGACGGCGTCCACATTTGGTAATAAATACGTATAAAGTTTGAAAAAAAAACCAAACAACCCCCCCCCCAAAAAAAAAAAAAAAAAAAAAAAAAAAAAAAAAATAAAAACTACCAGCCATGTATTCAATGTATGATAAAAGCAATGTCAATTTCAAAAGGAATGTAAGAGAAAAGATCGATTCAGTGGATCTGAATATACATGTACTACCGTAATGTTAAACTTGGTGCTATATGCTTTAGGTACGGCCTCCATTGATCCCGGGTCTAATGGCCGAATCACCAGTGTCAGTTTCATCTTTATCTTCATCACGAACAGTTTTGGCGCCATTCTTGGAATTGTCATGTACTTCATTTTTAAACCAGGTAAATGTTCCACGGTATGAGACCCGTGGGGGCCCGGGTTAGAATAGGTTCCCAGCATCCCCTTGCGTGTCGTAAGAGGCGACTGAATGGGGCGGTCATTCGGATGAGACCGCAAAAACCGAGGCCCCGTGTCACAGCAGGTGTGACACGAAAAAGATCCCTCCCTGCTCAAAGGCCCTGAGTGCCGAGCATAGGCCTAAATTTTGCAGCCCTTCACCGGCATTGGTGACGTCTCCATATGAGTGAAATATTCTCGGTGGGACGTAAAACAGTAAATAATCAATCAATCAATCCACGGTATGAGATATTATCAATTGAATTACATGTATATATGTTTAAAAGAGAGCTAGCATTTAGTCTATTGAATTTTGAATTTAAATCTGGTATGAATACTTTTAACACAGGAGTGGGCGTGGTCAGTGATGTATCTCCTGAGGAAACTATGTCGGTAACCACGACAAAAGTCGAAACTAGTGACATGTTTGCTGATATGATAAGGTTTGATTTGAAGACCATGATTCAACAGGATTTTTCATATACATATATTCTACATGCAAGATATTATTTAATCCGTAAATTTCTTGCTTGCACAAGGTTGTGTGGACGAGGCGAGTTTCATTGTACTGTGATTTTTTTTAAATCGTTTGATGCCGAAATACGTATAGCCAGAGTGTTGTATAGCTGCTCCTATAAGCAAAAACAAAATCATATAAAGAAAAACTTACAATTTCACAATATAGGTGTATAAACTATTGACAATAAATTACTATTGACACAGAATACATAAATTTTATAAAAAGCAAATTATATGTTCTGTCAGAAATTGACATATGAACTTACAAACAAATTATGACATCTACTCTGACAACTTAAACTGCAAAAAAGCGATGCAATCAAAAATAAGTGTCGTTTACAAAATTTAAGTAGCAAAGTAAGACATAAGTAAATAAGATTCTTACATACCTCGAAATGCAAAAGATGTCATTGGATCTTTGCCATAAAGATGTACTCGGATCTGTCTTAAACAGCTCAAGCGGTAACTTATATCTAACTATTGGATAAGGAAATATGAAATGACCAATGAACTCAAAGAACCAATGAAATAGCAGAATAGAACCTAACTCAGAAAACTCAATCCGAATCCTTCCAAAAAATATGATAAACTAAAAACATACATGTGTATAGGCATGATGCAAACGTAGAAATTGGAATCACAGACTATGAATAATTTGCTACCATTTCAGGATCAAATCGCACAAAAAGTTCAAACCACAAAAACTACTCATTATACGAACGTAAATCCATGCAGATTTGAATACTTGAGTTATAAATTCCATAAGACATTTAAACACGGGATTATTATTTGAAGGTATTTTTGGTGTATATTGCTTTACTTTCAGAAACCTCTTTCCAGACAATATGATAACGGCATGCTTCCAGAAGGTAACAGTAGAAATGAGTTGTAAGTTTGTAAAATATTGATCGTCTATTATAACTGTGGGCATCTTGAGCTCCACATGACCATTGGATTTCATCGCTATGCACTATGATGTCGGAGTAGTGATACATATGCGACCACCTCTAACCTCTCTTAAAACGGTCGTAGAGCAGTTCTAATGACTCCTCTAAGTTAACCTAGAACATCTCTGCTGACTGCTCTAGAACTGTTCTACGACTGCTCTAAGTTAACTTAGAACAGCTCTGCTGACTGCTCTAGAATTGTTCTACGACTGCGCTAAGTTAACGTAGAACACCTCTGTTGACTGCTACGAATGCTTTAAGTTAACTAAGAACAGCTCTGCGGACTGCTCTAGAATAATGCCTGTGTGATTCACTAGACCAGGGAATAATTGCCAAATCACAATATGGACAAGGAGTATATATGAATATAAACTTAGCTTAGCAATGTAAAAAGTGTAAACTTAGGTTGTAAGTAAGAGATCAGAGTAGCGTGATCGAACTAACGTTCTCAAGATAATCATAATTTTACTGGTAAAATCAATAAATTAAGTTTAACTTCATGATTTTTGAAGATATAATTTTAACCAATCTTTATTTCAAACGAAGGACAGGTAGACTTCTAATATGTTTCATTTCCTGTGTATTTCTCTGTGTATAGCCATTAACACATGGGTAGGCCCTGGTCACTCCAGGTAAATAACACCTGTTTGGGTTACGTTTCGCCTACATTTTCAGTAACAGTACGATCACGAAATGGGTCTTTAAGCAATATATGGCTAAATGTAGGTGTTAAAATGTGTGTTGTTTTATAACAAGGGTAAAGAAGTCCAAAAATATATGTCAGATGGTACAGCGGAATTTTCACTGACACTGACCATTCACGTGCGAATCTTAAAATGAACTCACAGTTTCCAAAGCGGTTAATTATATATATACACAGCTGTTCTAATTCTTGACTGGAGCTGTTCTAGAAAAAACAGCTATAGAGCTGTTCTATGACCCCTCGACGTCTGTTCTAAGTTAACTTAGAACAGCTCTATGACTGCTTTTTGACCGATTTACGTCTGCTTTAAGTTAACAAGCCCTCTTCTACAGATGCGCAGTTCCGTGTAACTAAGTGGATAGGGGACTAGCTTTGGAACTGTGAGATGCCGATCCCAGTGCCACGTTAGATCTATAAAAACTAGGGTTAAGTAGTAATTATTAAGTCTCCCAAACGAAGTTTTGGAAGACTTAATTGGTTTTTGTACGGTTTTTTTTTTCTTTCTTGACCCTGAACTTGTCCGTCGCGTTTCTTCAGAGAAGAAAGAAGGAATTAAAACAGATATCTGGGATATGATTAGGCCTGTATATCTAGTTTGTTGCACCCTTCTTTTTTTTTTTAATTTGGGGTTGGCCAATACGTATTTTTTTTTGGGGGGGGGTCAAGGGGTGTGGGGTCTAACATTGATCTAATGGGGGGAAATTTTAAACTCTATTGTAATTGTGGTTATAACTCCGAAAACCGTCAGATCTCATATTGACATGGATTTCAGAGGCATGTACTGAATGTTACAGACAATATATGTTATACATTTAATGTGGCCCCTGGGGTCAACCCCACCTCCCAGGAACTGGGAATTGCTGAATATTTTGAAAACCATTGAGATCTTCACCCCTAAACCATATCAATTCTTATTCCTTGTGTCAGGGAGCATCATGGTATGTAGGTCATGACCATACGGGGTGGTCCCGTCCCCCTTAAACCGGAAGTGCCCTAATATCTCGAAAACCGTTGAGATCCCCACTCCTAAACCATATATATTCTTAATATTCTTTGTGTCAGAGAGCATCTGATGGTATGTAGGTCATGACCATACGGGGTGGTCCCATCCCCTCTGAAACAGGAAGTGCCCTAGGTAATTCAACCCAACTCACTGAGTGCCATGTTTCGTTTGGGAGACTTTATAATCCCCCCGATTATAATTACATCTTGTTCTTAGGAATAAACGTCTCGGGTCTTTATAAATGAAGGTATTGTGTCAAGGTAGGCGTTGGCACAACAAACAACCCTCGATCCCTGCTACGACCTTGAACGTCTTATGGGTCAAACTTTGTGACACTTTGGCTAAGGCTGGAGACTTTTCCATATAAGTAAAATATTCTCGAATGGGACATAAGACAGCAAACGAATCTTCAGATAATTGCAGACTCTAGCTTGTTTTACATCAGTCACTTTAAACAAGACACAAACAAACACACGCTAGCACGCACTTAACTGGTAAATGTTTATATCTTGTTATAGTTACAAATCACGATTTTGTTGACAGACACAGACGATGACCCGTGTAACTACAACACAATCAGAACTCAACATCACCACTGTAACCAGAAGCAAAGAGACGACCCAAGCCATGGGAGTTAATATATTAGGTGATGTTGTAGTAATTATCAACACTTAGCGCAAATTACGTCCCTTGTCTAAATATTTAACCTTTGTAATTTTCTGATCGTAGCTTTTACATTGTTTATTTTTTTCCATCAACTATCATGCTCCATGGTGAGGCTGCAATCTATAAACGTAACAATTAGCCATATTTCACAGGAGTGGCCTGGTGAAGAAAGGAAATTTGATTTTTCACTGATTGACCTTTGGCTGACCCGCAAAGGGACGTAACTCGCGGCGGTGTTGATTCGCGTACGGCATGTAAATATAAAGAACATATCATAAGACAAAATTTTAGCTCACTTGAGCTTTTCAATATAATTACATTTCGTCCAGTGTTGTAGAATGAGGCTTCCTCTCGGAAGCCTGGCTCTAGAGTGAGCCTTCCCCCTGTGGGAAGGCTCACCTTAATATAGAGCAGGAGACTCAATCTAGAGCCAGACTTCCCCGTAAGAAGACCTACTCTATCACTAGTTGTAGAGTCGGACTCCCCTCCCACCCTCCACCCCACCCCACCCCTAGCAGGACTCCCCCTTCATTTATTCCTGGTAAACTACTATCGCATTGTGGAGATTGTGTAGATGCCAAGACTTTTTTCAGCAGGCCATTAAATGAGGAAGGGAGGTCGGTTAGTGGGTGGGTGATTCCCTGTCCGATAAACTAAAATTGATTTCATAGTTTGCGCAGGAGGGGATGGAAGCGGAGGTGTCCCTCTAGAGCGAGATTTCAAGAGTTATGACTTTAGAGTGAGTCATCGCAGGGGAAAGGCTCACTCCAGAGCTAGATTTCCGCGGGGGGAAGGCTGGCTGTGGGGGGATATAGTGAGCCTTCTCCCTGTTGGGCTAAACTTGGGATCGAATTCTACGTAATGAATGACATTTACTAGTATACAGAAAAATATTCTTCTCCGTCATAGGAAGACCCGGTGTTCGCCAAATTGATCTGACACATCCCCCTGTTTTGTTGATTCATAGACCTCGTAGAAACAGTGTAGGCCACAATATGGGGAATGTATCTGAAATAAAATCCTCTTAAAAATCAGATGTTACTCAGATGAACGGTGTGGTCCATGGACCTCTTGCTTATCTCCATACGTGCACTATATATTTTCGAAATCTTTGTGATCATCGTTGTTAGATGTTAAATGCTTTTTTATTTACGAACTTAAACCATAAAATGGATATAATTGGGGGATTATCTTTTAAACTGAGTATCCTCCATTCAGGCCTCATTGTAGTGTCTACTTTGTTCGGAATTGCCGCCAGCAAGCTAGGACCTCTCGTCAAACCATTCCTGGATTTCTTTTCTGCTGTTTCTCATCTTGTGATAATGGCCTTGAACTGGATAATTGTGTAAGTATATAGCATTTTCTTTCTGGGTACATATTTCAATAATTATTCCGTTTTGTAGTTAGTTATGGAAATACTAAGTTTTTGTGCCATTTTCTATTTGTATTCTATTCAGTACGACGCCATTTGGAGTAGCGAGCCTTATAGCCTCGGCCATCTTGAAGGTGACGCACCTGGAAGCCGTGTTTAACAGTCTAGGGATGTTCGTTCTAGCACTTTCTGTTGGAATAGGCTTCTATCTGCTTGTTCTGATGCCTTTCCTGTATTTCATTGTAACGAGGAATAGCCCGCTGTATTACATCGCCTCGTCACTGAGGGCTTGGATGACCGTGTTTTCCGTAGCAAGCTCGTTAGTTGTTTTTCTGTGTTAATAAAAGTTTATATAAACAAATACTAGTTTAACAATTAAATTGATAAGAGTAAGAGAGATTACTGATTCGGGGTAAATTTATTTTTAAAATTGCCGGTTTTGTTTAATTCAATAAAGTTTGCCTACAAAAATACTTATATGTATCCGGCCGAATTCTTTTTGACATTTATCATATTCATCTTCTATTGATAGCGCGATAGGAATGCCAGAACTCTTGAAGGTAGTGGAAAATAAGTTGCACGTGGACAAGAGAATCTCCCGGTACACGGTGCCGCTAGGAGTGGCTCTTACACGCGCTGGCAGCGCCCAGTTCATAACGCTCTCCTCCCTGTTCCTGATCAATTTAGAGGGCATCGTTCCCAACGCTGCTACAATTGTACTTGTCTGGTAGGTCAAATGTTTGTTTTTCTTTCAAAGCACACTTTGTCATAATGGCTGACTTCCCATTGACATGAATGAAAACAAATGTATCAGTAATTCTTGTATATTACGAAAAAAAAAAATCCGAAACCTTAAAAGCTCAGCGGGTTAGCGTGTCGACTGCTAATTTGTAGCTAGTTTTGGTTTTGAACAAATCTGAATCTCCACTATATCTGGAAGCTTTCATATAAATTTCAGCTTTTCTAGCCCAGTCGTTCTTGAGAAGATTTTTACATGACACCACCCTATTTTTGCATTTTCGTGATTATCTCCCCTTTAATGGGGTCCTGGTCCTTTATTTGAACAAACTTAAATCCCCTTAAGCTTCACCCAAGGATGATTTAAGTTACAAGAGTTCACCCTACTCCTTCTATGAGTGCCACTAACTTGAGCAAGAGATTCCATTCTACATGAAAAGAAAATATCTCTAACGTTGGTCATCAATTCGACATTCCGATATACTGACGACGTTTAATCTACTAAAAATAATAATTTTCATTCATATGTCGATTCGATATATCCCAGCAACCTAAAAATAAACGACACCTCAAGGTTTTCCATGTCGGCTTCGTACTTAAATATTTTATTGAACATAGACATTAACGGCAAACTGACAACTCAACTTTATGACAAAACGGACGATTTCAGCTTCTCCATCGTCAACTGTCCATATTTATGTAGCAATATTCCATCATTACCTGCATATGGTGAGTATGTCTCTCAGCTTATTCGATATGCAAAATCTTGTTCTGTGTATGATAAGGTTTTTTATCAAGGCAGGCTACTAAAAAACAAGTTGTTGCATGGTTCACGAATAGCTATAAATATCTGATGTAAAATACATTACATCCCGCAAGCCTAATGGTGGATATGGAAAAACGAGTACTTAAACCCCAGCGTAAATATGTTCTTTACCGCTAAAACATATGTGCATTCATTAACTTGCTATTTTCAAACTCAAGGTTTTCATACTATGAACTCTAGACTAATACTGACACTATGGATTCAATGTTGAAGTTTCTTTGTAAATCGGTATGATTCAGCTACAATTTAACACTGCTACAAAGTATGTAAACATACACACCAAATAGACATCCCGCTGAATTCCATTGCATGACCTCTCTTCTTTGCATGGCCTATTCTATTGCATGGCCTACTTCATTGCATGGCCTACTTCATTGCATGACCTACATGTTCATTCTCAGAATCAGAACAAAAAAGTTGATGAGGTAAAATTGATACTCACTCATACCATTCCAGCGCCATCAACAAGCCGATGTTTGTGATGTTTATGTTGAGTGATGATAAAACAATCAGCACTGTAACGATTCCTGCTGAAGGAATGGACGGTATGGCTAGAGAGCTAACGGTGGTCAAAAGCCTATAACAGACAAACACAGGGTTAACGTTGATTAAAGGTCTTTGACAAACTCAAATCTGACGGCGATTAAAGGCTTGTAACAGACAAACCCAAATCTGACAGTGACTAAAGGCTTGTACAACAAACACAATCTGACGGTGATTAAAGCTTGTAAAGAAACAATCTGAGTGATTAAAGCTGTAACAGACAAACACAAATCTGACGGTGATTAAAGGCCTGTAACAGACAAACACAAATTGACGGCGATTAAAGGCCTGTAACAGACAAACACAAATCTGACAGTGACTAAAGGCTTGTAACAGACAAACACAAATCTGACGATGATTAAAGGCTTGTAACAGACAAACACAAATATGACGGCGATTAAAGGCTTGTAACAGACAAACACAAATCTGACGGCGATTAAAGGTTTGTAACAGACAAACACAAATCTGACGGCGATTAAAGGTTTGTAACAGACAAACACAAATATGACGGCGATTAAAAGCTTGTAACAGACAAACACAAATATGACGCAATTAAAGGCTTTTAACATACAAACACAAATCTGACGTCGAGTAAAGGCTTGTAACAGACAAACACAAATCTGACGGCGATTAAAGGCTTGTAATAGACAAACACAAATCTGACGGCGATTGAGGC
>CAJDSM010044204.1:0-15180 GCA_903981925.1 Ostrea lurida
GATCTTCAGAGGGTATATTGATAAAAGAGGTGTGGTTTATCAGTTGATAATTAATATATACTATCACATACAAACAAGGAAGGGACTTCAAACCCGAAATTGTTATGTAACCAAAATCTTGGTGTATCAAAGTGCTTGTGAAACAAGCAGTGAGATTTAATGCTTCAATTTAAAAGATAAGATGAAAGCAGAAAATGCTAATAATACTCTTGTTTTTTCATTTCACTGATAGCCATAAAACTGGAGGATTGGGGGGGAGCTATAGAATTGTCTGTTGAGAAAGATTCTTTTAAATTTACATTTTCAATCAATATGGGTGCTATTTTTTTTCTCGAGAAAATTCATTTTTGATGTGAAAATTATAGGGTGCTTGCAAAACTTGCTTTCATTGGGCTGGTCTGTAAAACATGATTGGTCCAATATAAAATAATCTAATTGCATTAATGGAAAATTATCCATTGACATGCAAATTACACAATGAGAACTAATTCAGATATTGTGACAGTTCACATTCCTTACCAGTTGTTCAAACAATTGTTGTAATCGAAGATGACTGGTCCCTCCCTTTTCTTAATTTAACGATGCAAATCCAGCTTTGTTTTTAAGATAGTACGCATTGTTAGATTTGTTCCTCACTCCAAAAGACTGACATTACCACATCTGTCAAATTGATTCTTCAGACAATTTTTCTTTTGATACAGATTTAAATATGGTTCGTGGTTCTTTGTGTTTTTTGTTTCTTGTTTTTGAAGCGAGTCATGAATTTGGTTTTTGTGTCAACGTTTTACTGCACTGATTCAATATGTTACAGTGACTATGCCACTTTTTCCACCGGCTGACTGTGTCAAATCTTATGTTGACCCCCATACTTATGAAGACCCAAATCAAGCCGTTCGAGAGTTCACACGAGAAATTGATGCGTCACACATCACCATTGAATCAGTTATTGGAGGAGGTCAGTGGCCGTCATTTTTCTTGACGAAATCTGATTTATTTCTTATTTTCATTGATACTGGACTACTTTTAGAACCTTTCATGATACTATTCCAAATTTTCACTGCAATTTATTGAATATTTACAAGCAAATATATCTTAATTGTAATCATGCCGTTTCCAAATATATATATTTTAGGAGAGTTTGGTGACGTTTGCAAAGGAAAACTACGCAATCCAGTAAAACCTGAAATGTCAGTAGCAATAAAGACGTTGAAGCCTGGCGCAACAGACAAAAACCGTTTAGATTTCCTGACGGAAGCCAGCATTATGGGACAGTTTGATGACCAGAATGTTATATTTCTAGAAGGCGTCGTCACAAAAAGTAATTCCGAGATTTTTGTCACCATCTCTTAATCATCTTTTTTATTTCTTTTTAAATGTCATGAAGAGATTACACGGAGTTTGTTCATTGTCAATCTTTTCTTATTGCGAAGTCGGGTCATTACCAAGACTAGTTTTTGTATTCATTTCTTTTGATATCGGAGATGAAAATGGCTTTTCTTTCGATAGAATGTTTCATATTATGATTCATTTTGCAGGCCATCCTATTATGATTGTCACAGAATATATGGAAAATGGGTCACTCGACACATTCTTACGAGTAAGTTAATTTTGCTCATTCGAATATTTATAAAACCGTTTTCAATATTGCTGCATGTTTTTCGGATTTAAGGATCTTAATGTCCTTAAACTGCTTTACTAATGTTGATGGTGATTGAAATTAATCTCACACTGCAAGAGTGAAATAGGCATCATGGTATTGCAATATTATTCAATTACTGGCCCCCTTCTTTTATGGGAGGTTGATTGTTTACCCAGACAGATGACGGGGAGATGGAAATTGGCCTTCTCTTTTTTCTACCCTGATGCGCCATAGATTTCCTGAAGTAATCAAGAAAAATATTCTTATTGATGAGTTAATGTTAGTTGATATTCTAGTCTTGTCATAAAATATCTTGGCACATCCAAATAAAAGGACTCATAAAATTCCTTCTGATTAACTAAGAAGTGTAATAACTCATTCTATGGTCCAGTCCTGTAATGCTTTAGAATAATTAATCAAGTTTGGCTGGTAATCCGGATGGTGCAGATGAGCATCCAATGGCAGTGTTAGGGGGGGACAACATTTCGGTTGGAAAACTTCCAAACAAAGGGACATAAATATCAATTAGTCCCTTCTAACTATCAACACCTGGTCCTAGGCTGCAGGCTTTGTCAAATATAGCACTCATCTTTTTTGTCTGGCTCAGTGACAGTGCCACACTAGCAGGCTCGACTTGACAAATATGCTGCAGGGGGGAAATAATCACCAATTTGGAAAATAATCGACGGAAGCTCTTGCATATTTCAAGACCCATTTGTCTTTAAATTTTCTTTTCCCCTTTAAGTTTGCAGTTATTAGGTTTCTTCTAGAGACGTAAGAGCTCTCCTGCTATTTTCAATGGTGGTAACTACTTGGTTTGAATATGGAAAATAATGTTGCAGGAAATTAATTGGTAAAAAAAAAATTTTGAGCTTTCGGTTAATCGGTGAGCTGTAATGCTATTTCAGATAAAGGAAATGAGATTGATTAAAATATTGTGTGAATGTATGAGGTCATTATATTTAATTGAAAGAATGAATAAAAAAAAGAAAGAAAGAAAGGAAAGAGACTGATTATGCAATAGGGCATTTCTGGTGTAAAACTGGGTTCTTCAGAGCTTGGTAATGATAAGTGAAAATAATTTCCAATGTAAGCGAAAGTCTGAGCAAACCTATACTGAGTTACTTATTTGGTATTCAAATTAAGGAACGAAAAGGGAAAAGAAAATGAAAGATCTAAGTAGATTTTCTATTGAATGACAAAACGAGATTAATTTGAAATCACAATCGCAATTCAAGACTTTTATTGAATGTTTGTGTGTTATGTTTTAAGGAAAATAAATGAGTGGAGGAAGGGTTCGTTGGGAAGACGGGAAGTTGACTGGGTTTTGATGAGTGGCTTGAATGCAATCAGGACTGCTCTGTCCCCTCTAAGTCATTTTTCATGACATTTGTTGTCAATTCTTGCAAACACCATCAAACAGCCATTAATCTTCTAACCCATAGGAGGGGAAAAACAAGTAATTTATACTCGCACCACAAAAAAAAAAAAAACTCTAATGCAGACAAAAGTATCTAAGTCAATGCAGAATAAAGAAAAAAGACATTCTATATGGACAAATTATCAATTATGTTGTGATGAAGGACATAAGGATTACAGAAGGGGGGAGAAAATGAGTGATGGACTGATAGGAATTCAGAATCCTGTTATGTGGGCAGGTTTTATGCATGTCTGCCCATATTATTTCCTCGTCGCAAAAACCAACTTGGAGCCTCTGTAAGCTGATTTTCATCAAGGGAGTCTTCAGTCGAAGTCTAATTTATTGTCTCCCATCTTATCTGACAAAGGACGTACATTCCATTGTTATAATTCCCAAGCTGATGGATTTTCCAGACACTGTTTTGTTGGTATAATCCACCCTTACGACCATATTGGCATCTTTAGGAGTATAAATAAAGCACCCAATGTCGGTAGTTCCTCTACATAGCCCAGTAAGATATTGTATAAATGTCATCATTTATGACAAGCTACATGCTTGTTACCAGACAAGTCAACCTTCAATTTCCATAACACTAATTCTGATTACTTCACAAATCACCTGAATTTGACAGTCAACAAGTTGCTGTGTTTGTTTGAACTCGCCATGTAGTAATTTACGATTTGCAATATTTTTTCAGAATAACGATGGGAAGTTCACAATTATACAGCTGGTAGGAATGATGAGGGGAATCGCATCAGGGATGAGATATCTCGCTAACATGGGATACATACACAGAGTAAGGAATTTACTTTCCAGTGCCGAGCTTCTCTGACAGTTGAATATGAACGACTTTCTTCCCTCCTTAAGTACTGTGAAATCGCATTTTATGTATGAAAACATTATTAACGGGCAATTTTAGCAAGACTAGTAATTTACGAAAATTTAAATCTGGGGAATTAAACTCTTATATGTAGAAGACTTTAATCAATAAATGATGATGTATGTGTCTTGTTAATAAGTATGTCGTTGTATCCTTGTGAAAGTAAGAGCTCGTGAAATACAAGTAATCTACAGTAATGATATTAAAGCGATTATGTTTACATGTATAGTAATGACAAGTGATCAAGTTTACAAGGTCAGGTTTATTAGCATAGGTGAATTTCTCATCTTTTGAAAAAAAAATTTTTAATTCCATCTTAATGATAAATTATTTTCAAAGTTGCTTTAAAGAAATTAAAAACTTACATTTGTGTAGAACTCGGAGTAACATGGTGTTTTTCATCTTCATATATCACATGGTGGTCCTAAACTGGAGTTTATATAAATATATTAAAAGGGTTACCGGGGTACCTGTTAATGGAAAGGGTTACCTGGGTACCTGTTAATGGAAAGCAAAAACTTTTTAAATTCTTAACCATGGACAGTTAAGATGCTGGAATATGTTTGAAATGAGGACAAATGTTTTTCCAAGTAATGTATTTTCTACCTTCATACAAAAATGTTTCACTCATTATTTCTATAAAAACAAAAGAAATTTTCTGCCAAATTTCAAGAAACGATTGCAGGATATGTAATTTTGATATGTCTGGTGCTTTTTATAATAGTGTAAAGCTGTTTTAGTCAATTTGGCAATAATTATGGAACATTATTTTAGCAGGTTATACAATGCTTGTTCAACAGTTTTAAAGAAATTATGGCTTTCAAACAGCATTTCACTTTTCCGCTAATGTTCTTATTAAAACTGCCTAGCAGACAACTTGAAATGCATAAAGCTCATTATGTAAACCCTCTTGTGATTGGTTTAGGACTTAGCTGCCCGGAATATACTGATTAATGGGAACCTGGTTTGTAAAGTGGCAGACTTTGGATTGTCCAGGGAAATAGACATAGACACAACTGATGGAGCTTACACAACAAAGGTACACAATCACCCATATAATGCAGTCCTGTATCAGGCACATCTTGGCTTTAAAGGTTAGACCAGATTTAGATAATGCACTAGTCTGCAAAAGCAGCATATTGAACCAGGATTGGATACTGTAATATAAAGCTTAAAGGGTTCATTTGGAGTGCCTTATGACTTAGCGAGTCAGTCTGTTTTTATGCACATCTTGTTTTTATATAATTGTACAATTGTACAAAAATAATGGACTTGTAGTTGAATATCAAAGGTATACATATACCCTGAATTAAATCATAGAGTACATGAGTATTATGTGGAGTTTTAAGATTATTAAATGTGAATTAAATGAATCAGTCACAGTTGCACAAAAACATTTTGTCCGATTTTGCATTTTAAAGCATCACATTTCTACTTGAACACAGGGAGGGAAAATCCCAGTGAGGTGGACAGCCCCGGAAGCCATTGCCTTCCGTAAGTTTACATCAGCCAGCGACGTCTGGAGTTACGGGGTCGTGATGTGGGAAGTGGTTTCTTATGGTGAGAGGCCATATTGGAACTGGTCCAATCAAGACGTCATCCGAGCCGTAGATCGTGGCTACCGACTACCCCCACCTATGGTGAGAAAAAAGGGAGATTTGTTTATATCATCAACTCCTTAATAAATTACATTAGTAATACTAATTTTGAAGGAAAGAAAAAAAAGTTGACAATTTTGCAAGGTTTCTTTCAAGCCATTTCCAATGTGAAATTCATGTTCAGTAAATTGCTGTTATTGGTCAAGAGTGGTCAGCATGAAATGGATTAATGCTACTGATTGTGTTATCTTGGATTTGATAGGACTGTCCAGAGGCTATTCATCAGCTGATGTTGGACTGTTGGCAGAAAGAGAGAGGAAATCGACCAAAGTTTGACATCATCGTCAAAAGTCTGGATAAATTTATCAGAGCTCCAGAAATGTTACGGAAAATTGCAAAGCCTAGGTATGTATCAATTCTAAAAGGGAAACTAGTACTTCATCACAAATACTATGACATCTTGAAATATTCAGAAAATGAACATATAGTCCACAATCCAAACAATAGTACTAAGATCCAAGAGGTCTGATTTGATATTGAAGATTTGAAAAGATATTGTATAACCTTTAGTGAAAAACTTAAATTTTACAAGAAAAAAATTTATTTGAAAATGGAAACTGATTGTTTGACATTGATTTATTTTTTCTTCACAGGCCAGAATTCCTTATGGACACAAATCGTACATTACCCATGAATCGCCAAGGGGAAGTCTCCAATTTCACGAATGTTGAAGGTTGGCTTATATCCATCAAAATGGAGAAATACATTGACAATTTCCTGAACTGTGGTTATAGGACAATGGACCAAGTGTTGAAAATTACTCAACATGAATTAGAACAAAGAGTGGGGGTCACTCTAATAGGACATCAAAAGAAAATCATGAACAGTATCCAAACTCTACGTACACAACGATTCGGACAATTCCATCAAGTTTCGGAAGGATTCCTCGTATAGTCCTGTGTTTGTTTGCTCCTCGTGTGTGCTTGATGCTACAATATTCTGAAGTTGTGATGATGAGATCCTGTGCAATTTTTTTTTTCTGACCCAGGTTAGAAGTTGTCCTGTAAGTTCAATCAAAAATACTGCAACAAATCGGAGATCCTAAGGTCCGATGTCCATGTATCAAAATACTGCAACAGATGGTGAACCCAAGGTCCGATACGGTTACCGGAATCCAAGGTCCGATATCTGTACGTGTTATCCATCCTCTGATACCTGTACCAGTTATCCATCCTACACAGCAAAAAGATTGTCAGTTTTTGTCACATTTTGCATAATGACTATATAACTATCGTCCTAAGGACAGTGACGTGTGTTTGCCAGTATGAATGAGTTCAACAAGTGGTTGTAAGAAACTTTAGAGGTTGTTTTAGGTTTGCTAGTGCGTACGTGCTAGGGATTATTTTGCTAGTTGGGACAATTTTTTTGTTTTTATCTCGTTATGACAGTATGCAATGTAATTGGCTGTCTTACTAGCAAAAACTGAGAACTGTCACTGGACGGTTTGAATTCTGTGTGTTTGTTTGTATACGTATGGTACCAGTGTAACTGGAATATGTTTCACTCTTATTTAAGTCAAAAAACTGTGTATCAGTATTTATATCATTATATGTCTTAATTTGGAAACACTGAGAATTACAACATATGTCTCAATATATGATATGTGTACTTTTTAGAATTTTTCTCATTTTTACTTCAAAATTTCCAAGTAAGAGTAAATGTGAAATGTTTGTAAAGTACTTGTGAAAGTGATTTATGGTTGGGTTTTTTTTTCTTTTTTTTTTTTTTTACATTCTGTGAAGACATTAGTGCATTTTAGTGGGTGTTCATTTTATTCTTTTAAGGTGCTTAGTAGACGTCAAGATATTTTACGTTTGGTTTCTATGCAACATTTGAACCATTCCATTGAAAAGATATTCCCACTTCTGCCAACATGATTTATTCACAGAGAAAATTTTGTATATCATGTTTACCTGTTGCATACCAGATTTTTTTTTCATAGTATTATTTTTCCTCCAGAAGTGAATATACATCATAAACAAGTGTAAGTTAATGGCACATATCAACACTCATGAAGATTATATAAAGTATATATGAATTCAGCAGATATGGATGATTTTTTTTATACACATTAATTCTTTACCAGAATTTTGTTTAAAATCTTTTTTCAGTCTGACCCCCAAATACATGTACAATGTGTGTGGATCCATTTCCCATCTTTCATTACGATTGTCACCTGAATACTGTGTATCGCTTACAGTTTCCACCCCTCCATCTTATTGTACAGTAACCTCTGTAGTTCATTATTTTGTAGATCATTTTATTATTTTTTGACAGTGTATATAATTTGTAAAGTCTTATAGTGCTGTATATAGATACGCAAAGTTTATACTTGATGATGCTGAATGCAAATAAGAAACAAATCTTTAAAACGAGTGGTTGCTTTCGTACAATACAATTGTCTTTTATGTACCCCCTTTTGTTAGTGGTCCTTTTTTTTAGTTGTGAAGTCACCAGGTATATTTTTCTTCTGTATATTTTTCAAATTTAAATCTTTAAAAAAACTGCCTTTTAAAGTTTGAGGCTATTGATGTACTTTGTTTCTTGTGTTGTTGAGAGATGAATGGACAAATTGATTACCATACAAATGGTCAAATTGTAAAACGCACTACTTAACACAACGACTACACGAGTTCAATATTCAGCTCTTGGATCATTTGCATGTTACAAGATGGCAAATCCTCTCCCTGATCTACTCATTGAGGAACGGCTTACCCTTTAGCGATTAAGGGAGTCTCTCAGCTAGCTTCTAACCATGAAAACGAGTCATACACAACACACTGATAAGACGAATGTCAGCAACAGAGCGATACAACGATCTAGAAATCAAGATGAATTCTAGGCTTTGGTAGGAGGCGGGTTATACAACGCATAATTTTTAGTAATCTATAATCTGCAATGTGTCTGCACACCTTTAGAGATATGTCTTTAATGTATTAACACTTCATTAACTATGTTTTATTATTGTACCCCAGTTGTTGGTTCAGTATTAGTGACAATTCTTTCTAACATGTATGAGATTCTGATTTATATTATATATTTTTTGTGAGAGATCACTTAGCAAATCCAAAAGAACTAATTACCCGTGCTACTTTAGTTTTCAATACATATTTTGAAATGATGCAAACATGATCAGTATTACGCAAACATAAATCCTTAAAGTTGCATTTTCGACATTAGGAGGCTACAAATCAAGATACAGAGCAAAAACGCTGACCCATAATTTCTGGAGTGAAACATAGATTCAAGTATGATAATCGTCTTTCCTTGCTGAAACACAATCAGAACCATGGTCACTTGCCATCGACATTGGTTCATTTACTTCTGATGTATGTAGGACCAACGATCCTCACCAACAATTAGACATTTGCGGATGGCCATACTGCTGCAACAAAATATCAAAACAAATTTATGAAAATCTCAAAAACATACTTTTCGGCATATATCAATGGTTACAGCTAGATTAAAATGATTTTAGGGCTCGAGGCAAAATCTTTTACAATCTGTCATTGTGTATGATCCACAACTACTCGTATACACTACTTGGGACATTCAGTACAATATTCTAGAGTGTTGAGAAGAACATATACACCTATAGCCAAAATTAGAAATATATTACTCATGTGTACTTTAATGCTAGAACTTCAAACAGTGAAATTTTATATCAAAAGATGACAACACATTGTACCCATTGTATTGACCATATTTATGATAAAGAATAAGGTATAGGAATAGTCAACGATCCAAATTAGGAACCGTGGTAAAGAATAATATGGACTTATGTATCAGTCAAATTTGAGAAAATACTGGAATGGAGAGAACATTTGGGGACACTTCTTTGGAAAACAACATGACTACACAAACTCATCGTACACGTGTAGTGATTATGGGATGGATCTGAAGCTTGTAAACTCATTATTGTATTTCTGTGTAGATGACTTTGATCCCAACTTGCTCTCGATTGTCATTGCTATGATACATATGGGAAATGTCAGCACGTTATGACATTTGAAACAATAATGGCCATAAGACAGTTGTACAGGGCCAAATTGAAACCTCGTCTTTAGGTCGGAAGATATCTGCCGTCTAAATTTACACAAGCCCTTGCAACCACCAGAAATAAGAAAAAAATTGTCTGCATTTGCCAATCTTTGATATTAAATAATTCTTAACTCAAGTATACATCCACTGATAGACTTTCAGAATATTCTGAAAATGTTAGCGTGTAATCCCTGACAAAGTGCAAAATAAAATCCAAAATCGAAAACTAGCAAAACAAAAATGTCGCATGTACCTATACGTCATCTTTCAAAAACAGAGTGAATTGATGCTGCAAAGAATAATGTCCCAATTTCCTAGAATCCCATGTACAGGCAGATTTTTTCAAACTTTAGAAAGCAATTGCTAAGCTTGTAACACATAACAGAAAACAATATAAACAATCTATTCATGAAAAAATATTTTTTAATGAAAATAACCCAAAAGCGTATTGAACCTTATTAATTACTCCTGCTTGACAAAACAATAAAACAAGCTTCAAAAATCATCCTAGTAATGGTGTGATCATTTTGCAAACACTGCAATCAGACCGACACGTCTTATCGAGACAGATTAATTCAATTGCAGAGAAGGTCTCACTGATGGAAGAAAAACATTTCCTTCATTATGAATTTAGACTTTTTATTAGCTCGCAGAAATATACTCCAAGAGGCTATATCACATCTAAAGCTGCAACAAATCACCTGGGTTAGATAGTAATTTCAAAGTAATATATTAAACATTGGTATAATGCTTCTTCCTTTCCTGAGAAAACTTTTAATGCATTGTTGTCACATGATCTTTATCCTGCTATCCATAGGGTGAGGGATACAATCACTGTTTTACATAAATCTGTGGGAAGACCACCAAAAACCTAACAATCTTTCGCTGGCATAAACCTATTCAGTGCGATTTGGAACAACTTATTTACATAGCCATATTAACAAAGACTAAGACACATTTTTGCAAAAAAACAATTCATGTATGATTGTCAAATAGGTTCTCTAAAAAACGCAAGAACAATACTGACACAATGTGTATTCTAACGAACCACTTTTCTAATCTATACTGTCTCAGAAAGAAGAGACGGACTATTATGTTGTTTTTGTTTTTTAGGAAAACGCATTTGAATACAGTCATACATGAGGCTGTATAAATTCACAACTATCACGATATGGAGTTGGATCAAAGTCTACCTTAATCACAAGTATGACACGTGCTAGTTAGGATCTGTATTCAATTAACATGAAAAAACAAGAAACAATTCCAGTTAAAGTTAGGTGTTAAACATGAGACCAAATCATAAGTCAAACACTATTTAAAATTTTCATTAATTGATCCCGAAAATTTTAGTCAATATTACTGATACAATGTCACAATTAGATGGACAAGCTAAACCACTGTTTAATGTATGCAGCATGAAATGTAGTACCTATTATCTCCAATCACCAACAAAGAGTCTTCACAACATCGATTGACTTCTTTGAAAGTTCTTTAAGGATGGTGCTCGAACGTCAACATATTCAAAACCAAAGATTACTAATCTCTTCAATACAAGCAGTAACCACTTGAAAAACATTTACCACTAAACACAGAACTTATTGAATGTGTCACTCTTACAAGTATTTAGGTAACTACGTTACTCTATCAGAACCTTCTCACTTGTCAAACATAACGTACAAAAATGTCAATTAAAGGCTCTTTGCAAATTACAAAAAGATTTTCTGTCGTTAACCCAGTGTTGTGACAGCATGCACTCTATTTGATCTACAATACAAACCCAATAACTTTCATGGCAGTGAAATTTGGATGGTTCAACTACTTTTACAGCACGGGTTAGAAAGATCCAATTCAATTAATTTGAATTGTTATGACAAGTCACCTTGTGATAAATCTACATTTCAACGTTCTGTCGATATACACTAGGTGTAAGCAATAAAGCAAACCAATTTCTGTCCTTCTGAGTAGGCACATCCAATCGAGTTTCAGGTATTCTTCATCAAACTCTAATTACTTTGCACAGATTAGAAATTTAGATGGAACTTTTCCTTTATTAAAGCTGATTTGCAACTTCTTAAATCACTATTTGATACAAAATAATTCATCATGGTTGGTGTGATTGACAATGGTCAGACATTACTTCCAAAATACGTCTCTCTTTGATGCATCCACTTCTGTATTTTAAAACACAATGCCAACAAATTCTTAAATCCTCACTTTCTGGAAAATTGGTTTAAGCAGAAGATGAGCTATCCCAAAGTGTGCGGAACTGGCACCTATTAGTACAATTAAAGATACTTGGTATAGAAGCCTTATTTATCAATTCTAAATAAGGTCATGAGAAAGGAAAAACTTAACAAAAATTCAGAATTTCTGACATTAAAACTATGATTGAAAAGGGGTAAGATATTTTGGGATTCCACGTGAGAAAGATTCATGCTCCACATCTGTGATTCAGAGACGATTGAAAGATGAAATACATTTCATTTATCAAAATTCAATATAATGCACCTTCAACGAGAAAAATCTCCTTCCGTCATTTCAGCCAGTGTCATCTTTATCAACAACTTGTCTGTGACAACAAATCTTTTATGGTTGAAATGAAAACTGTGAAGAATGTTACTGTTTAAAAGCACACCTTATAATTTATACTATAACAGGAAATATTGCTTTGTCGCAGGGTCATCAGCTAAATGCTCTTTGCAGACTTTTGTAGATAGTATCGATTAGTATTGCATATTGTGAGGTGATATAATTGCTACCAATGCATTGGGAATTAGAGTGGATAATATCTATCAATAGCATCGTACTCTTGCTGTCCCTCTGGACATTTTACTATATAATTTACACCTTCAGTAAGCAATATGTATCAACACAAGTACTTAATATGTACTCTCATACTGACAAATGACTTGAATTGTTCTTTGGAACAGTCATGAATGGACTTCAATTCCATGTATCATGTTTCATGGACACATATTCTGTTTAAAGACAGTTGTCTTGTATGTCAGTTTTGACATGTGCTGCTTTCGGATAGAACGTGGATCAAATATTACATATAAACTAATACATCTCATAGCACCGTCTCTTGCTACCCACTCTGCATCCATTTAATTATCTACGACAAAAGTGTAGCTTTTTCATCAATTTCAGTCACTTTGTTATAATGTATCTTATAAGTTAGTATCTGAATGTATTCTCATGAGGCAGAAGTGGATCTCTAGTTTTGTATCCTTCTCAGCACCGACTCTTTGCGTCCTCTTGTTGACATGTATTCAGACCCATATCGAGATATTTATATATATAATTATTATTGTATGTTTACACCTTCAATATCAGATTATGATATGTTTGATATACTGTGTGTCTGATATGCAACATTTTATCTACAGGACACAATGCTTAATGTTCATCATTTCAACTATATTCACAAACTGTTTTCACATATACATGTATTTCCTTAAGGAACATGTGTATGTAGTATGTATTATGCGTTAATGGTGAGTGGATATTTTACAATCGTCCATAATTAGCACCGTCTCTGCATACCCCAGCATCATGTACAATCTAACAGACACAATCTTGTTCACTAAGTTTCAAATTATTACAAACTGTTCACATATGCATGTATTTTCTGTTAAAACACTATGTAAGGTAGTTTTATGGTATATATGCTTTGGTAGAAAGTGATATTTTCACATTAAAAATGTCCTATAGCACCGTCTCCTTGCTACCTCTGCACTCACTGTCTATAATCTACAGAACACATTTTCAATCTTCATTATAAAGTTCTACCATGTCTAGAAAAAACTTATATTGTCTTAATACATGAATATCGTTTACTGTACAATGAGGCAAAGGTTTTGGGAAACCTGGTTCAGCGTCCTTTAGCATTGACTATCCTATACTCCCTGAGTGACTGTATCAGACATTATATTGCAATCACAGCGAATTAACACATACTTACCCACTGACTAGTCACAGCTGTATTATTACTTGTCGTATTGTCTGTATTGTATTAACGATTATACTATTACTTTTAATGCCCATTTGGGCCCTGATTGGTAAATAAATAACTACTACTAATCATCGCACTCTTATACAGTGCCTAATGTTTTGCTTTCATATTCGATGAATAGATATATTTCATGAACGCACGCAAAGCATAAAAGAAGAATTAGCTTTTCAACATGTTTTCATATAACAATAGCACAAAGTCTGACTGCCCTGGGTTTCAGAACCCCTGTCTCGGGCGATCACCATTATTTACAATTTTGGTAATGGAAAGGCTTCCTGCAGTACTACTCCTTATGTATTTGTTTTTTCTTCAACATGTGCAAGTTATCATAGCGAACGATATAATTTACAAACTGGCCACTTTTTACCCCACCCCAAAGGGCCCCCATAGGATGCAAGAATCCTTGACAATTTTACCAATTACGTACCCCCTTGTCTCAAAAGTTTGAAAGATGGAATAGAAAAGTACGTAATCAAGAAAAAAAAAGAAGTATTAATAAATAAATATAATGTAAAATTATTCACTCTTTCTAGCCCATCCGGTTCTGGGAAGATCTTACCCATATTACCTTTTGACTCTTGTTTGTGGCCACACCACTACCCTCGGATGTCAATGATATTAACTAACTTGAATCCTCACTGTGGGAAGCTTTCATATAAACTTCAGCTTCTGTCAGTGTTCCTTGAAGAACGATTTTTATAAATGACTCCCAACGACCTATATTTGGATATATCGCCCCTTTGGCAAATGCAAAGTCCATCATTTCAAACAAAAATAATCCTTCACCCACCAGATTTATAGTCACCAAAGTCTTGGTCAAAATTCTACTTACAGTTCTGAGATAAAAAAAATGTCGAAAGACTTAACAGACGACCAGACTCAGGTGAGCTAAAAAAACACAAAACAAAAAGAGAAAATATGATATTCTATACAATATTTATTGTGTATGATATCTGCATATGTCTATTCTGACACACCTAGCAGTCAGTTGGCAAACCAATATTGCATTAAAATCGACGAATCGAGAGTAAGCAAAGAGAAAACATTCATAGTATTCAATCTGATATACTTTGTGGTTCTTCTTCCTCAAGTTTCGTACACTATACATCATGAACCAGAAAAAAGATAAAAAGATCTCAACACCAGAATAAAAGAGACGTAAAATTTAGTGGAGATAGATTCAAAATCACATATCCAAAATTATACATGTAACACAACTCGTAAATTCAGCACCATTTCATTCAGATTGATTTAATAAAAAGCGCACATGATTAGCAAAATGATGTTATAACTTGTACCCAATCCATATCTTTTTGCTCTTTACTTTAACAATCCAATCCATTTAATCACTGATTTCTATATATAATATTCGGTCAGGCATTCTAAACATGAAACGAAACTTAACAAGTCAGCGATTTCTCAGAACAAAGAAGTACATGTACAATCAACAGCCTCACAACATTTAAAAAGACAGAAACAAAGTACTCAATGCCTTCAAACTTTTCAAGGCAGTTCTTTTTTAGAAGA
>CAJDSM010044209.1:404-11647 GCA_903981925.1 Ostrea lurida
CCAGAGGGCATGGAAAAGATAAGTCAGTAAAGATATCCAAAATTGATCTTTGAGTGGCTTATTGGTAAGTAAGTATTAGATAAGTTGAGTCAACAAAAACTAAGCATTCTGGTAAGTCAGATTATAAAAATTTGTCAACACAGTTGTTTTCACTAAAAAGGTTTCACTGTACATGAACAAAAATAATTCATGATTACATAGCTCTCCGGGGACCATTTGGGATAATAAATAATAATATTGAGAACTACAATTCTAAATTCTTAGAGCACAGACTAATTTGTATATCTAAGAATAAACATGAACAACCTTTTAAGTAATTTCATAACAGAGTTTGACATTCAGAAAAACTAAACCTAAATGCTTCACATTTAAACTGAAACAAATTTGTCAACTACTTGTCTTTTTAACAAGTACACTTCTATCTAAATCCCAACTGTAGGCAGTGTTTTAAGTTAAAAAATACATATAGATATAATAATTTTATATTGCCACAACACTGATGACTGTAGACAATAAGAAGGTTCCAGGTACTCATATTCAGAGGTAATCACAAATCAATTTAAATGCTACGGTCTACACTGAGAGAATAGAGAATTAACTGTACAAAATTACGTATCACACACAGAGGCAGATAATTATATACAATAAAACATCAATCATTGGGTCAATGTCTGTAGTACATCAACATATCACTGCCCAATAAATCTTCTAAGAGCATTTCAATTCCGAGAAATTTTGCATTCTAATTTACTGAAGAAGACGAGATTATGGTTCTTGCAACAATGGTACTGTTACTATTTTTAGCTTGGTGCTGTGTAATAAGGATCAACCCTCAGTAAATATGTCAAAGGTTATAATGCCACGCAGACAGGTAAACAATTGCAACAGAGTCTAGACATGGTGATCTACATATGTCCAAAGTTTATTCAAATCCTCTAAGCTACGAAGGAAATGTTGTGAAGATCGAAACAAACTATAGTTCCTGAGTTAAGGATATTACACAGCTCCAAAAATAACAACCATTACAGGATATGCTAATTGGTACATTAGAACCTAATTGTCTAGACTAAAGTTCCATGATGAAAGCAAGCACCTTGAGGAACTGTTTACCAAATAAATTGCAGTCAGTATATCACTTGGTACTTATCAATAGAAAGCAGAATAATCAATATCACAACTACAGTAAAACACAGTTATAATGAATCTCCAGGACCAGCACAAAACAGTTTGTTAGAAATAGTCTTTGTTACCTCTGATAACATGTTCGTTATGAACAAGCTCATCAGAAGGGTGTTTTTCTGTATGATCATCTCTTGTATGAAAATGTAAATCAAATGGGTGCAAGTTTTAAAAATAATAAATCATTCATAAAACATTAGTACAGTGTACTTCCATATGCAAAAGAATATAACTATGTACATCAGCTAAAATGCAAAAAAGTATTATGATTAAAGAATGTCACTAAAATTACAGAAATATCCGGTGAAATTTCTGTTGCAGGTGGAATGTAACATGTTACTAGATTTGTCTTCTAGGTAACAGGGCAGGAGGATTTCAGTTGCTTCGTGTATAATCATCCAATAGTTAGAGTTTTGTTTCCATGGTTACTATTCCCACTATCTGAGTGTTCCCATGGTTTCACAGTCACTGAAAAGAAATAATTTTTTTTGAAACAATGTATCCATTACTTTGTTGTTCACAGCATTACAGGGTGTTTCTACTAGGTACTGGGTATTTTGAAAATTCCTATGGTAGAACATTTTTATTTGACGAACCCTTCAAAATGATACAATGGTTACAATAATACAACCAAACATTTACTAGATATGAATATGGTCATTATACATCTAATACCTTAAGTTGTGTGCTAAAAGGTTTCATTGACAATAAATTATTGACCTGATGGAAGTGATAGTATCGTTGCGCTAAAATAAGTTTGCGTGAAAAGGTTTTCATTGCTGATTACGGCAGCGCTTAAAAATATGTTTGCTCTAAATATTATCGTTTTACAGTATAGGAACACAAAGGAAAATTATGTCAAATCTTCTTGTAAAGAAATCAGACCACGATCCCAAACACCAGGGTGTACATGACCTTGTTTCTGACGTCTATTGTCATTCAATCTCACTGTCACAACATTTAAAAAATGCAAATTCTTCTGTAGTCTTTCTGAAAGGAAAACTTACTTAGGATGATGACCACGATGACAGCAATAATGATAACGACGACCGCAATCAGAACGAGTGTCATCTTGATATTGGAGCAGCACATTTTGCGTCGAAGACTTCTGGAGCTCCTCTGGAATTGAATGGAGCTGGACTCAAGGTCCTCTGGAATAAAATCATTTATCCAAAAAATGTAGAAGAAATATTCTTGAAAACAAAATATCAATATCAATTGCTTGCTATGAAGCTTGATTGGAGATTATCTGGAATAAAGTTTAATCATTTATCAAACAGAAGAAGGAAAAATATTACTGGAATCAGTTGCTTGCTTCTAAAAAGAAAAGAATCAATTCTATTTTTATTTAAGATAGTATACCTTATCATTTATCAAACAGAATAAGGAAAAATATTACTGGAATTAGTTGCTTGTTTATGTATTTCTAAATCTAATTAAAAAAAAAAAAAGAAAGAAAAGAATCAATTCTATTTTTATTTAAGATAGTTTACCTGCTTTCTGCTGAATATCATCTAGCTTGTCTCCCCGCCTCAATACTTTGTCGACATTGTCCTTCAGAAGGGAGGTAACCTCGCTCACTTCGCCGTTCAGCTCGTCCAGCCGGTCTCTGCTCTCTTGACCTCTGCTCCTGATCACAATTAATTGTAAAGCTCAATCATTTCACGAATAAATTTTTGAATTTCTTTCTAAATATTAGGTGTTTAAGCATTTCTTTAGACATATCAGGTGTTTGTGTATATGTGTAAAAATCCCATGAGGGGATATCAGTTTGTTAACTTTTCCAATACATGTTTGTCACAAAGTGCTGAACACCAGAACAAACGGATTAAATGCAGTTACATGCCAATAATATTATACCTGTCCACAACATTTATCATTTGACCACATAATACATTGGATGGTCCTACATAGGGATATGAATGACTTTATCATGTACCATGGTGTATTCTATTTTTATATGATTATTTATATGATTATTTAAAAAGATATATGGATGTATATAAAATGACGTATCAGACATACATGTGAGGTGCACAAACCGTACTCAACATTTCACCTCTTTTCAAATCCATTCATGCTGTCTTGCTTATGTTTATGAAAAGATGACTTACAAAGATTTTCATGTCTAGTCCTTTAAATTCGTTCATTCACTCCATTTAATTAAAGCCCATTACTTTGATTGCCCTACATAGGAATATGAATGACTTTCTCATGTACCATGGTGTACTCTATATTTATATAATTATTTCACAAATGTATGGATGTATATGATGTATCTATACAGTATCAGACATACATTTTATACAAGACATACATGTGATGTGCACAAACCATACTCAACATTTCACCTCTTTTCAAATCCATTCATGCTGTCTCGCTTATACATATATGAAAAGATGAATAACAAAGATATTCAGGTCTAGTCCTTTAAATAATTCACTCCATTTAATTAAATAAAGCTTGATCATTACTGTGATTGCATAACGGCTTGGATTGCATAACATGTCCATTTACTACAGCAGGACTTTTTATGCTTGACAGATCTCAGACAAGGGCTCTGAAAATAGGTTGAACAGGTGTGTGGTTAAAAAGAAACCAAGCCATATAATATGTAAGTTGTTCTTTGTGTTTTCCACCTCTGAGTAGGTGCATCTAGACTGTGTAAACAGTCTAGTATAAACAGAGTAAAAGGGGGCATGGTGAGGGTAACAATAGTCATTGCTAATTGACATCTTTTGAATTTGATTTAATGAATCAAATGTAACCACCATAACAGTCATCTTTAAGATAATGTAGGCTGTATATCCATTGTAATTATATGAAAATAAAAATTTCCAAGAAAGCATCTTTGATGATTTCAAAAACCCTTGAAAATATTATTTTTCAATCTTTGATCACTTTTGATAGTTTAATTGTAAATTGACTGCTGTGTGATCATCCATGTTTTCTTTTTGCAATGTACATGTAGTTATGTACGTATAATTAAAAAAAAAAAATATGCAATATTTAAAGGTCTCAGCAACATTGAAATTATGGATTTTGTGAAAATATTTCTCAGCTTTTTAAATAGATGTTTAATTCAAAACAATTTTATGATTCTGTACAGAGTTTTTACCACAATTTGTGTACAGATTTTACCGGGTAATCCTTATTAAAGGCATTGTCCAAAATTATCATAATACATGTATGTATGCATCATAATATGTATGCAAATTTCAAAAGCATTAAAATATAAATATAATTTTAAAAAAGAATAAATAAGTACTTAGTGTTTATAATTGATTATCATGATAGTGAATCAGTGATAATGCCATCGATAACGGGTGGTTTCCCCTCACAAAAATTGGGTATTTTTTCCCAATCATACATCTATTTTTTCCCCAATTTCAATTGTAGAAGAAATTGTAAACAAATTAATTAATTTTTCTGACAAAGAGAAAATACGAGTTTTTTCAATCCAGTTTTATTCTCCAAACCCCTGCACATGCAAAAGGTCAAGGTGATGAATGGATAATACAATGGAGGTATCAAAATTATTTTAATGCATTTTTTATCATTCTAATGCACAACAAATGATGTTTTTCCCAATTTAAGGAAAATGTCGGCTAATTTTCCCAATTCAAAGGGAGGGGATGGTAGTTTAAAAGACAAAAAAAATCACTGTGAATTACGAGCAGAAATTGCAGTCTAGTTACTGTGCACTTTTTCGTCTCAAAATTGGGGAAAAACTTAAAAGTATATGGTGCTGAGAATCAGTGCCCGTTACCCTGCTGGAGACTGAGAAAAAAAAATGCATGTATGTTTTGTTTTAGAAAAGGTCCCACTTTTACATTTTATCATTGTTTACATGAATGAAAGTTAATGTATTTAGCTTTGTCCATGATACTTTTCTTTGAGGTGGATCAAAGTTGATAAAATATCAATGTTCTTTCAATATAAAGAATTTATTTTCTGAAAGTTTTGATTGTGTGGTCTACAATGTGTCAACTTTAAAACTACCCTATTAGCATTCTCTGTTGTATGATGCACAGAGATTGTCAAAGAATAATATCATTAGACAATTGAAAATTTTTAAATTCTTCTAAAAGTAAAATTTCACCTTGTTGAACAGGCCACCAAGGTTTGACTCAGAACTAGCTTAAAAAATTTAAACCACGCTTTTAAGCTAAGCCATGTTTACATTACAAACAAAGAAACAACAACAACCCCAATAAAAAAAACAAAACCCCTCACTAATATACTCTTACTAACCCACCCATCCCCGAAGTAAGATATTCAAAATCAAAAATTATATATGTAGTTTTATATAAATAACACGAAACAAAGACTCCTGTGCCTAATCAAACATGAAACACAAAGGCAATAACAGTACAGAACAATTTTCCTCCTTGTTCCAGGAACTCGATGTAAATCTGATTTGATTTTCAATTCTTACCTTGCCCTAACTATTCGTCAAAAATACAGTAAGGAATTTCCTTTCAGATACAAGATACACGATATGTAATATACTTACTAATATTCTTCTGTGAAGTGTTACTAAGTAAGACACGTTTTATGAGGCAAGATATTACTGAGTCTGATTACTGATGGAAATGAATTAGATACGAAAGTTGATAAGAGTTTCAAATGTTATACGAGAGTTATCTAAATTAATAGATCTAAAAATATGTTGGCGTTAGAAAGAATCTTCGGAAAATCATTTAGTCGTACAATTTTCAACTTGATCTAATATGTTCTTAATAACGGATTCAAAACTTTATATATCCCAAAATAATCTTAGTACGTTTGCCCAATTAATTTAAGACATCTTAGCTTGCTTGGATTTCCGTACGTCATGAGGGTCTGTCTTTTGCGCTGCTGGTGATGAGGATAATTGAGGGGAAATTGTCCCTCCCAATAAACATTTTACGATCGGATCGCTGCTCCTTATCTAGATTCTGGATAAATCGTGCATGGTGAACTTGTAGAAGGTGTATGTGGCCACTCTAGGACTCCTAATTCCAAGAGTAATCAATCCGAGTATAACGTTCTACAAGAGATAGGATCTTAGTTCAACAATAGACACTGTTATATCCAGATGAGTCAACAGTCATTAGTAGACATGTGCTTTATACAGAAATTTTAAGCGAGGTGATTACGAAATATTATACAAAAATTTAATGTGTGAAAGTGTTGTCTGTATTTTTTCATTGTTTGTTTTTGTTTTTTTTTATGCTTTATCTTATTTTATTTATAGTTTAGTCTTTGCTGTTTTTTATTTAAGATTTATTTCAATATCTATGATTTATCTTTGATTCTGTCATCATCAGAAGCTTGTTTTTATTTCACATCGATTTTTTATGAACTGATTTTTATCTGATACTCGGTATTTGGACGCTAAATTACTTCATTCTGTAACATGATAAAATGTAAAGTGGGACCTTTTCTAACACATAATGATTTTTTTTTTCATCCTACGGGTAAACGGGCACGATTAGACATATATTTAAAGTTTTCACACTCTTCATATTACTAGAAGGATCTCTCAGTTATTTTAAGATTCCGATTTAAATATGTGGAAAATGTTTGAACGTTGCCAATATTCATTCTCAGGTTGAAACCATGTCTATCATCTGGTGGTGGGTAAATTGTGATTGATTGTGAAATTCAACACACAAACGGAAACTTTGGTTCGAGCTCTCTTTTACAGCTCATATCAACGTACCAATGAATTTATTTCCGACAGTAACTGAAGAATTTCACTTGCTTTCATTAAACAATCTAAAAGCAAGCATTCTGTAAAGTGCAAGACTCAAGTATAGCAACCCAAGCTAATTCTCAATATCCTGGACAGAGCAAATAGGGAAAATAGCTGTCTACAGGAATTTTATTTTTATGCATTAGTTATCTAGACTGGGAATGTGAATTGGACATGTTATTGGGAGTTTTTAAACCCAATTTTAATTTTGTTAACAATACAGATATTCATTTCAGGTATTTTAAAATAACTTTTTAAGATTAAAAAAAAAAACATTCAGACTTGTGTTTTATTGTAGATACACAAACAATGGATTCATAAATTTTTAACAAAGGAATTAATTCAGTAATGACAAGACTATGAAATTTAATATTTAAATTTATAGTTTAGGGATTTTACATAAGTCATGTACTTGTTTCTGAATCTCTATAATAATGATGTATTGTTTGTTTAAATCACTTGTTATAACACAATAAATACAGAAAAAAAGTTTTATAACCTCCAGCGCCGTCTGTTCCGAGACAACAAATTATTCCAACAAAAGTTTGCATGAGAAGTTACAAAATCATCAGGCAATTTCTGTAATCGGACAGTTTGATTTTTCATTCTGACTGTCAGAAGTTGGCGAAAAGAGCTAAAAAATATTGTCGGACACAGTGTCAACCTATTGTTAAAAAGTAACAAAAACTACAGGACACACTAATTTGCCGGACCAAATAGAAAAAACATCAAAAATATGTAAAATGGCAATTTTTAATCAACATGTATCAATCAAATACAATGTAGCAATAAACTGTTATTTAACACCATTCAGTTTCAATTTTGATATTCCACTGCATCTCCTGAAGACTCGTGATCAGCGAGTGCACTTGTAGGTCACTGAGTAAACTCAGGTGACCTATTGCAATGGTTTTCGTTCGTCGTCCGTTAACAATTGAACATTTTTAACATCTTCTTGATAATACTAGTCCAATTCTTTTCAAATTTGGTATGAAGCATCTTTGGGGCAAGGGGCACATTAAATTGTAAATTTCAGGTCCTTGCCCCCCTGGGGCCTGGGGGTGGGGCAAAAACTGCCCAAAAGTGACCAATTTTCAAAAATCTTCTTCTTTACAACCGCACATAGTGATGTAGAGCAGGAAGGCCTCTACCAAAATTGTAAAATTGGTGACCCCGGGTAGGGGTTTGCCCCAGGGCGGGGCCAAACTTGGTACATAGTGTATATGTGTAAAAACATTTGAAATACTTCTTTAAATGATATTAATAGTAAATTAAACTAATGAGATATTTGGAATGAGCAGGAGTTTTCTATTATAATTGTAAATTTCGTGACCCTAGGTGTAGGGTTTTGGTATTAGGGTGGGGCCAAAATGGTCATTGATGAAATGTGTTAACAATTGAGCATTTTTAACTTCTTCTTATAACCACCAGTCCAATTCTTTTCAATTTGGTATAGAAGCTAATTTGGGACAAGGGGCACATAATTGTAAATTTCAGGTCTTTTGCCCCCCTGGGCCTTGGGGGTGGGGACAAAAACTGCCCAAAGTGACCAATTTTCAAAAATTTTTCTTCTTGCAACCACACATGTCTTGAGAGAAACCAAAATGCATAGTGATGTAGAGCAGGAAGGCCTTTACCAAAATTGTAAATTTGGTGATCCCAGGGGTAGGGTCTGACCTGGGGGGGGGGGGGCAAACTGGTACATAGTGTTAATGTAAAACATTTGAAAAGCATCTTTTTCAATGCTATTGATAATTAATGTGAAAGTAAATGAATATTTGGAATGAGAAGGGAGCCTTTATCATAATTATACCCCCCCCCCCCCCTGCAACAAGTTGGGGGGGGGGGTACTGGGGTTACTGGAATCAGATTGTCTGTCCATTCGTCTGTAGGCAAAATGGTTCCCAGACTTTTAGTGTTAGCCTTTCCACCTAGAGTCACCTTTATCATGCATATGGTTTACCCATGGGACAAAGGTGTTTCCTATTGAATTAGGGGTCAAAGGGTAAGGTCAAGTGCACTGGACATCAAAGTAGCAATATGGTTTCCGGGTTCCAGAGCATTATCCTTTCTACCTAAGGTCACATTTCGTACATATATACTACTCAATGAGACAAAGATTATTCCTTTATTGAATTTAGGTCAAAAGGTCAAGGTCAAGCTCACTGGACATTAAAGTAGCAATATGGTTTTCATTAAAAATTCTTGAACAATCGTGTGAGATTGACATGAATAATCTTCTTGTGTATATGATAGGAATCATAATGCATGCATATATTGAAAGATATTAACATGTGAATAAAATACTCTGTATTGGAGACTTAAGAAATGCAAATATGAGACTCCCTGTGGTGGGCTATGATACTCAGGTGACCGTTAAGGCCTGTGGGCCTCTTGTTTTTAAATTGCCATAACTTTAACAAAACTGTTTGGATAGTGGTTCGTGTCTATTTTTTTGAGTTGAAAAATTTGTGCATCAAATGAGAATCGTCGTCAATACTTTGGTCCATTGTCCTGTCTTTAATCCACTGTGGATTAAACTTCCTAACCTTTTGTTCTTTATTTTTTGTGTGTTATCAGCCTCTGGCAGCAACTCTATTTTAATGACTTTGACCATTTTCCATTGGCCCACAATCTTGGCACATGTTTAGTTTACTCGCCGCGCCAAACTATACATAAACTTCATGTAAAAACCAAAATTGAAATTTCCGGTATTTTGTTTCGATAAGAAGAAAAATTTTCATACCTTTCATGTTATCAAATAAGATACACAATTTTTAAAAAGTAATACATTATTTTTTTTTGAACGATTTACTATATAAATCTACTGGACACAGTGTCCGGCTTGGTTCTAAAAACTATCGGACATTGATGAAATTTATCGGAGATCGCCGGTGGGCCGGCGTCTTTCGCCAACTCTGGACTGTTGGACACGATATTGAAAAACAGGGACATGCTCCCTTTAAAAAAAATATTGTACACAATGCTTTATTTTAATGTTAGACCACTTAGTATTGTCATGTCCATGTGATTGAAATAAAGTTAACCGAAGTAATTGCAGAAGAACAGAAATAAGAACAGCAGAGATTTTCCACCCTGTTGTACAGTAGGGGGCCTAAATTCAGTCCCATTCCCAATGCAAAATAGTAGCCTTTTTCCCCCCAATTTATTAGCAAAAATTTCCATTTCTATTCCAACATAAAATGTCTTGGTCTGTGATACCATGGTGGGGAAATTTAATGATTCAAAGTACAAGTTATGAAGTAAAAGATCTATATAATACGTTAAGTATTTTCATTCCAATGAAAAACAAAATGTTAAAAATTATGAAGACAATTTTTTATGAATGAAGAAGAAAATATCATATGTTTCATTTTGGACAAAATGTTGCTATAAATTTCAAAGCCAGGCCCCAATTCCCAAATTTGAGTGGAGAAGCAAGAACTACAATAAATAGAAGACAATGTCAAAATGAAATTTGGAAAATGCACACATTCAAATGGTTAGAAACAATTTTATTAGCGGTTGCACTCGGCTATTGGTTTGGTGATGGCGGGTGGGACGTCACAATTAGGTTTCCGGACGATAGCTCTGAAAGTTACATCTGATTCAATTGAAACTTTTGAATATTGTAACATATCACACAAGAGAGAACCTTAGCCAAAAAAAATAGGTTGGTTTGCCAATTAAACCAACCGACCCACTAAATTTTCTCCTCCGGACCCTAATTTTTTTTTAAGTCAATTCCAGTCTTTTATTCTGCGTAACACTTCGTTTTCCGATCTCTAATTAAGTTCGGCGCTTCGATAATTGCAATCCACAGATGGTGTCCTTCGTGCTTTCCAAAGAGCAGACTGGTGTATTTAGATAACTTTAAATAGTGATAAATCAGAACGCTGGGTAATTATACTTTTAAATAGGGTAAAATCATTGTCAAAATGTCATTTTTTTTGCTTTAATTTATTTTTTAATTCCCATCTGAAACACTCGGATGTCACATGTCAGTAACAACACATGACTATTTATTGTGAAATTACACTTCAGTTCCCTGGGTGGATGGGCAAGGCAATTTGTAGCCGGAATTATAGTTGAGTTAAAAAATAAAGATAAAAAAAAAAACATTACCGGACCCCCGCTCCTACATTTTTTTCGATATGTAATCGGAAACACACCTTTTTTTTTTATTTTTTTGGTCTTATTGAAATATTTGGACAAATCTGTCCAAGGTCAAAGTCAAGTGACCAAAAATCAACACCAAAATCTGAAAATATGAGGTTTCAGGATGATAACTTTATAAGTTTACATCTGATCCAATTGAAACTTT
>CAJDSM010044216.1:0-11322 GCA_903981925.1 Ostrea lurida
ATCCAAAAATCCATAAAATCTAAAATTTATGACACTTTCTCCACGTTATAAGACCTGTATGGCGTGACATACTTTGTAGTGTGACGTCACGCCTGCGAAGTGCACAGAGGTGTATTTATGTAAAGCACTGTGGCTTTCATCGAAATACCTTTACCACCCTGTGCTGTCTGTCTGATTGCTACCTTTTCACATTTTCGACTTCTTCTCACGAATTGCTGGGCCGAATTCAGCCAAACTTAATTCAAATCATCTTTGGGTAAAGGGGATTCAAAAAAAGGAGCGGACCCCCTTAAACGGGGATATAATCACAAAAATGCAAAAATGGTGTGTTGTCATTAAAACATCTTCTACTCAAGAACCACTGGGTCAGAAAAGCTGAAGTATACATGAAAGCTTCCTGATATAGTGGAGATTCAGGTTTGTTCAAATCATGACCTCTGGGGGGTACGATGAGACCACAAAAAGGGATTAAGATTTTACATTTGAATATATAGGGAAATTGGGTTGTTTTTTCAAGAACCATTACACCAAAAGATACGATATTTACCTAAAAGCTTCCTGATATAGAATATATGCACATTCGATAAATCATACGTCCAGGGGATAGGGTTGGACCACGATAGGGGATCAAAGTTTTGCATAAAAGATTCTTCTCCAGAACCATTGGTTTAGTTCTAAGGAAACTTGAAAATTATTTTTAAAATCACAACTGTTGAGCCAGGGCCAAGGTCACTCAGGTGAGCAATGTGGCTCATGTGCCTCTTGTTATAATGGTCTGATATTTTGAAAAGTTTTGAGACCCCCACCATCAAAATATACATTTCCTTGTGCCTTGTGTTAAAACACAAGTTTGGCCCCGAACTTTGATAAAATGGGTCTAATAATTTGAAAACTAATGCGATCTTTACCCTCCAATCATATAGTTTCTTGTTCATTGTAACAATACATTAATAAAAGAGCTCCATGGCTTATGCGTGACCCCAATTAATGTAGCATACCTGTTTATCTATCGTACATGTATTTTCTTATTGATGAATATAACATGGCGAAGTCACAAACCATCAAACATAATCATAGTCCAAAAAAGACATACAAATGCGAATGTAGTTCAAACACGACCTCCGACAAATCGAGCGCAGGTCAGGTGCCATGAAGAGTAAGCATCCTTTGCGACGGTCCACCCGCCGTGAGCTTGTAGTGGAAAAAAGTAACGGGTTACACCGTCGTCAAATTCAGTATGAATATGACAGTCTAACAAAGGGCATGAAACAATCAGTCAACATATGACCCAGTAATAATTTGTAATGTTAATTTATGGGTATTGGGAGATGGCAGAGATCAATTTAGTTCATACCTTTGAATACATGAAATTCCAAACGTCTGTTCTTCTCCATGAAGCAAAGTGTTCAGGTGAGCGATGCGGCCCATTAACCTCTTGTTTCTAAAAAGTAAAATTTTATATGGTATAAAGTTATCATAAATGTATGCTTTTGTGTACTTTGTTTTGATATGGGTAAAATCTCCGAGTATTTGAACGCACGAATTTCCTTGCTATATGGCACGCGTCAGCGGACGCACTGTTTTAAACAATGTCACATCCCAGATCAATTTGCTTTGGAATTTATGCAGATTTTTGCGTTAATGAGAACCCAGGACTTCGTCATGATGACTGTTTCTTTCGATAACTTTTCTGAAATTGTAAATCTATATCATTTCTGAAACATGTCATGAAAAAGTTTACTTGATATTCTATTTGTTGTAGGGGTAAGCACGAAACCTTTCTCCATGGTAGAAAACTTGATCAAATTCAACAAAAACATCGAGTATCTTAAAGAACCTGGGGATGTCAATTATCTTGATATTGAAGAAAACCCTTATTTGTTCAGTGGAAGTCCAATGATTAACAAATACTATACAGAAATCAGATCCCATCTTGATTATTTAGATTGTGAAGGTCTTCATTTTGGCATGACAACGAAGCCATGCATTCAGTCAATAGAATCATTCCATGGTCGAAGTGTAAATGACTTTCTGGAATGGATGAACAACTGCAAAAACATCCTCAGAAAAACACACTCAACACAATGGGGTAGCATTTCTTCTGTTTTGTTTGTCATCTGCGCAAAAGAAGCCATGCTTGGGTTCAAACCAGAAAGACTTCCAACAATTATTGATTACAGCATGCGATGTGCGATTGAGTCCGACAATTATTTACTGGCCTTTGAGATTGTGAGGACTTTTTTATTTGATCATGTTATTCAGTTACAAAGAAGCTTACAAATTACCAAAGGAACAAATTCTCTCATTTTGGAAACGATTTTACAAACGTCAGAAAAAATGATTCTGAGAAAATTCCCGAACCTCCAAAGAAACAGTATTGATCTGTCTTTCTGTTGGGATTGCAGACAGGGAAATCGTTTGGTGATGGTCTTGTCATACAAAGGGAATATAGACATAACCGATAGAGTTCCAAAAGAAATCAAGGGATTTGAAATTGTCCTGTATAACTCTTCACAGCCATCTGATGAAGCATCTAGAGTATTTCAATCCATCCTTGTTTCAAATAAAACTCCGTTACCAACAGTCACAGAGGGTGAAGCAAGAGAACTATTTAGGAAACACTCCAACCTCACAATGATATCAGCCTCACCATATAAATCAATGGGATATTCTAAAGAGAAACACAGAATGATAGAGAAACCATGTATCATTCTATTTTGCTTCCATAAAGGATACATTCCTTACGGAGAGGAAAGATTTCAAAAGAAGATAAGAAATTTTGAAGTGGATGTCCAGGAGGGATACTGCTATTTAGGTGCTGGAAGATCCCTAGAATCTGGAGGACACATCAAACGTTTGGGGACTGGAAGTATTGGGGGGTTTGTAGATCTCCCCAATAATAAAGTCGGTTTGATAACGTGTGCTCACGTTGTATTTTCACCCGAAGAATTGGTGATGTTGACAAATAGGCAACACCCAGGTTCTTCTATTGATGTTGAGGCATTTGATAAGGAACGTCATTCCTATAATGAGTGCGGTAAATGTGTGCGTGCAAATTTCCCGCCATGTAACCAGATTGACCTTTTTAATTTGGAGTCGGCTTCTTCAGATCCTAACGTCGATGCTGCTTTGATTGAACTTCACAAAGATATTCATACATTTGAGTTTCGGACTGTAGCCCCAGAACAGTTGCACTCTGCAGGTAAGCTCATGAAAAACTCCGTGTCCTGCTTTCGAAATTGTCACAATACACTCGTTGAGATAGTTATTGTAACCGATGAAACCAACATTCTACAGCTTCAAACATTTTTGTTGACACAACCATGTTCAATTATCATTTCATTTGATCTATGCTGACTAATGTTTCTGCTCTAGCGGTGTCAAAGAATATTCGGTTATTATCCAATGCCATTTATATGTTACAGTCAAAACCGGAATTTCGTAGTTCAGGAACATAACCTGAAAATTCAGTCATTCCCAAAAATATTCTGTTTTGATGGGACATTTCCTTGAAAGCTTAAACACTTCAATTGAAGTTGAAGCATGAATTTTCTTCACTCAGGTGACCTATTGCAAATGGTCTTCTGTCGTCGTACATCGTGTGTTGTTCGTTAACAACTGATTATTTTAAATTTCTTTATACATGTAACTACTAATCCAATTCTTTTCACAATTGGCATGAAGCAGTATTAAAACAAGGGGCATATAGATTGTTAAATTCAGGATTCTTGCAAACTTGAGGGTGGGGAAAAAACTGCCAAAAAGTAAATATTTCACAACCGCAAATTGTGTAAGCTTAGACAAAAAACTAAATGCAAAGTGATGTGAGCAGGAATGCCTCAAACAAATTATAAACTTTTGTGACCCTTGTAGGGTTCCGAGGCCAGGACAGGGCCTAACCGTACATGTGTTTACATGTAAAACATTTGAAAGCATCTCCATTATTCCATGTGCAACTAAAGTATAGTTTGAATGAGCAGGGATTTTTAATTATGCCTTACAAGTCCAAGACACTCGGGCCGCATATGATTGAAACAAATAACTATTTATGCATGTACATTATCACATAATTTCATCATAATGCATAATGATTTTTTTCGAAATATTATTGAATTCTACCCCTTACAACAAAGAATATGTGATCTAGTAATGTTCCATCCACGCCCTGTCTTTACTCCTCACGAAATATGACAGCTGTCAAGGAAGCAACTTCAAGTATTGTGAAACTAATTTGCCAGAAGTGTGTAAATCAAATTGGTTTCTTAAAAACTCTAAAGAACTTCTAGTGAATTTGAAATCCCAGAACCTTTCACATATCGACAATATCAAAACTATGACTTTTCAACACTTTACACGACCATCCCGCACGATAAATTAAGAACAAGGCTTTGAACATTATAGACAGTTGCTTCTTTAACAAAAATGGGAAAAGGAAAATATTCTTATCTAGTGATCAGCCATTCAAAAAAATTTTGTTAAACTCCATCCGATTCTACACACAAGTACTCTGAAGTTTGATATTAAAGCAATGCTGGAGTTCCTCATTGAAATATCTTTGTATTTTTGACAATCAGGTCTTCCAACAGTCTGTTGGAATTCCAATGGGCACTAATTGTTGCTCCTCTATTAGCTGACCTATTTTTATATTCTTATGAGGCAAATTCATACAAGAAAAGAAGAAATCTCTAGCGGGTGCCTTTAATTCAACATTTCGATAATGGATGTTTTATCTTATCAATAACAAGGATTTCCATTCCTATGTCGATTCAATATATCCCAACGAACTAGAAATAAAGAGACACCACAAGTTTCCATGTCTGCTTCGTACTTGGATATTTTATTGAACATTGACATTAACGGCAAATAACTACTCAACTTTATGACAAACGAGACGATTTCCAGTTCTCCATCGTCAACTTCCCATATTTATGTAGCAATATTCCATCATCACCTGCATATTGATGTACTATGTCTCTCCACTTATTCGATATGCAAGAGCTGTTCTGCGTATGATCAGTTTTGAATCGAGGAACAGCTACTTACAGACAAGTTGTTGTTGCAGGGGTTCACAGTAACGTTTAAAGGCAGCATTTTTTAAATTCTATGGTCGTTATAAAAATTTAGTTTACCAATATGACCTATCATTGAGTCAAATGTTGTCTGATGTGTTTCATAGCCATTGTTAAGCCGTTTTTCACACGCAGATTTGGCTGCGGACTGTTCCGTTTGCCTGGTCGAGACTGTGGGCTCACGGCGGGTGTAACCGGTCGGCAGGATGCTTACTCCTCCTAGGCACCTGACCCACCTCTGGTTTGTCCAGGGGTCCGTGATTGCCAGCACTTGTTCTTGTATTCTATTAGGACTTACGAGATTGATCACTGTTCAGTTACTCTTTGCCTTTACATATGTAGCCTTTTGTTATGCTTACGTTTAATATATTGTTACCTTCACCAGTTTAACCTCTTACATAAAAGGGTAAAAGGTTAAACTGGTGAAGTTAACAATATATTAAACGTAAGCATAACTCCCACCTCACCCCACCCACCCCCACCCAAAAAATGCATATATACCAAGTCGAGTGTAAGGCAACACGGACTTCCGACAAAAGCGAAGGGAGGATAAGGTGTCATGGAGGAGTAAGCATCCTCTGCTGACCGGTCACACCCGCCGTGAGCCGGTAGTCGAAATTACCCGCCGTGAGCCCATAGTGGAAATAAAGTAAACGGAGCTACCCGTTGTCAAATCTAGTACGAAAATTAGTCTAACAAAGGGTATGAAACAAATCAGTCAATATTTAATTTAGTGATAATTTGCAAACAAGGTCATTATAACGACTGTGGAATTTGCTAAATTATGACTTTAAACGAAATTCGCTATCAACTTACATCAATATTTTTAGCAGTTGACCTCGCTTTAAAAAGTCTTAAATCAACTGGGAGATACACACACCACAAGCAGGTGACAGTGACACATTACTACATAGAAATGGAAAGTTGACGATTGCAAAGTTAAAGTCGTCTTTGAAATTCATGACCCATGTCGATGAGGAATGTTAAAATGATAACCTTCCTTTTTCTGTTATGTATATAAGTCGTATACGGTACCAATTTTTATGCACCAGATGCGCATTTCGACAAATTATGTCTCTTCAGTGATGCTCAAACCGAAATGTTAGAAATCCGAAACATGAAAGTGAAACTCTGTAAAAGTGATCAATGTAGTGCCAAAAGATTGGGGCCAAAATCTTTGAAGGATCAGAGCTATGCCTGAGGGAGATAATCCTTAATTTTGATATGAATTTCTAATTTTACCACTGCAATTAAATACCTATCCGTATTTCAAGCTAGTAACATAGTATATGAATAGTGTGAACAAAAGACTCCACATTGGGCTTAATATTAATTGCAAATGCAAATGAGACTCCCGGTATGGGCGGTAGAACTCGGGTGACTGTTAAGAATTGTAGACCTCTCGTTAAAAATCGCTTTGCCTCTTCTAATGTACATGTTCAAAGTTTTACATATAGATGAGAGCACAGTTTCTTAACAAACACTCTCAAATGATAAAAGAGATAGGATGGAATAGTGAAGGGAATGAACACTTTTAAATCCAATACATTGAATTGATATACAAATGTATGACATTGATCAATTTATATTCACTTGTTTAATAGCGGTTCTATAAATTCACATTTCAAATACTATTAGTCAATTTTATGATGTAAAATATACCAGGTATGTCTCTTGTTTCAGGTTTTGACCCGAGTAATCCACCAGTGTTTTCTGGAGAGGCTGTATATCTACCTGATCCGGATCCCGTACACAAAGTCAGTCAACGAATTCCAAATACATCAGATAGTGTAGTAAAATACGGTGCTGAATTGGCTTTACCATGGTAATCTATCATAGTCCTGTACATGTCCGATTCGTTCGAGAGAAACTGGACCTTCCAGGAAATTCACACTGTGCTGTTATGTGTGATCAGATTGAAATCCAGAACCTGCCTCAGGGACAGTTTTTGAATGTGGTGACTCGGGTTCGTTTGTGTTTTTGTATCAATCCTGATAAACACTCAGTTGTCTCGGGATGGCAGTTGGATTGTCTCTTCCACAAAAATCCTGTCTAGTGACTCCTATTGACAGAATCTTACGTAGTGTGTGTCCTGGTGCTCGTTTAAAACCTTGTAGTTCTTTAACTCAACAAAAAAATGCAGCAACTCAGGCAACCTTAGACAATATTCTAGTAGCTATAGGAAATTTCCAAACTTCGTTACACGATGTTCAAACTAATTTCCAAACTTCGTTGCATAACGTTGAAAGGAATGTGGAGAAGAATTTCCAAGCTTCGTTACAGAATGTGGAGAGGAATGTGGAGAAGAATTTCCTAGCTTCTTTGCAGAACACTGAAAAGAATTTCCAAGCTGCATTACAGAATGTTGAAAGGAATGTGGAGAGGAATTTCCAAGCTTCATTACAGAATTTACAAACAGAAGTTCGAACTCTTCAGAGTCCGGGTCAGCAAACGAAAGATTCCAAAAATTAGCCTTAATCCAACAAATACATTGTTAAACATAAGTAAAATTGTGTTGAAATGGTATCCAATAATAATTAATAATGCATTATATTTCTACAATTTTAGCTCACCGCTTTCTGATTAAAGGCGGCCTAGTACATGTATCTGTGGTTGTCATTGTTGTTGTTGACTTTTCATCTTCTCCAGAACTACTGGGCAAAATTGAATCAAATTAGATACAACTCATTTTTTAATAAAGGGTATGCAATGTTGTTCAAATGAAGTGGTGTCAAGTGGTGGATCCAGGATTTGTCGACAGAGGGGCGCCCTGGTCCATTGAAAAAGTAGGCCTGCAATACGTCGCTTGCTAGACTGTATCGTGTAACAGTTTCCAATTTGTCGCCTTTCAACTTTTTGTTTGAAGCAACTTAGAATGTAAAGGCAAAGATAACGATCAGTGATCAATCTCGTAAGTCCTAAATATAATACAAAAACAAGAGTTGGGCAAACACGGACCCCTGGACATATCAGAGGTGGGATCTGGTGCCTAGGAGGAGTAAGCATCCCTGTTGACCGGTCACACCCGCAGTGAGCACCTAATCTTGATTAGGTAAACGGAACAATCCGTAGTCAAATTAGTGTGTGAATAACAGTCTAGCAATAGTTATGAAACACATCAGACAGAATATTTTTCACATGGACATTTTTCTGTCCTATTTTTCTCAGGAACCACACTGACCAGCTTCCTAATATTTTTGCACAGAACATCGGTATGAAGAACTGTATTGTGTAACGCAGTTTCCAATCTGCTGCATGTTAACTTCCTATTTGACACGACTTAGAATATATTTCACATAAAGAAATTCCTGTCACATTTTCCTCAGGAACCACACGTGCCAGCTTCCTGATGTTTGATACGGAGCGTTGGCGTGCTGCATGTTAACTTCCTGTTTGATGCAACTTAGAATATTATTGACATGGACAAATTTCTGTCACATTTTTCTCAGGAAGCACACAGGCCAATTTCCTTATATTTGGCACTTAGCATTATTATGGAGATCTGTATTATGTAATGCAGTTCCCAATCCTATGCATGTCAACTTTCTGTTTGACGCAACTAAGCATATATTTACATGGACAAAAATATGTCACAATTTTCTCATGAGTCGCACGGGCCGGCATCCTTGTGTTTAAGCACAGGACATCAGTATGGGGAACTGTATCGTGTAATACAGTTTCGAAACTGCTGCATGTCAACTTCCAGTATGACTCAATTAGAATATTTTAAATAGGGACAAAGTTCTGTCACTTTTTTCTCATGAACCACACGGACCAGCTTTCGGATGTTTGGCACAGTCCATCAGCATGAATAACTATGTCGTGTAATGCAGTTTCGAAACTGCTGCATGCCCACTTCCTGTTTGACGCAACTTATGAATTTTTGGACAAACAAATTTGCCACAAAGTAGTGAGTGAGGGTCCGAGAACCTTGAAATTAAAAATCTCTTTATTTCAGATAAAATTCCCAATGTCATCCCATATCTCACCTTTCATCTAATGTATCAGGTTAGAATAAGCATTGTCATTGTGGTAAACTTAAACAGAACTAATTTTGACAAAAATATTATACTTGTTTTGCCATGATGATTCCTCAAGGATGAAGTCATTTTTCAAACGAAAATAGGGGTGGGCGGGCGACACATACTTTCCCTGGAAGACTTACCTCTAAGTTTTGTTACGATTTTGTCATGCATTTCATCTCCAATTGTGGAGCCCTCATTGTATTTGTTTGAACCTGGCTACTCTGCATTTGTTTTACTAGCTGTACTGGTGGCGCAGACTGCGCTGCTGTGCGGTCTCGTGGCGGGTTTTTGGCTTACCAGTAGGCTCGATGAACTTTATTTGAGCAACTTGTCAGCATTTTTATGTATGGACTAGTATAAAAGTGGTGAACATCTGTTCCAAGAGTTCACCTCAGCATTTTTTCGGGATGTCATGTAAGGTTATATATTGATGCCTCGGCTCCCTCATTTAAGCGGCCGTGGCCCATTCAGCCAATAAATCATGTCTTTCTGCCACTTTATTTATTTGTTTTTGCTTATGCATTGGGCGCTCCCTGTTGAAGTTTTTCATCTTCTGATAAATGACTATTCATAAAGATTGATAAAGCGTAATCTTGAAGTATATTAAATTCAAAGACCCCCCTCCACCCGAAAAGTGTGCTTTAGCAGGGAAATAAATGGTAACTATATTGTTGCACCCCCCACTATATTGAACATAATTAGCAATCCCCAAAAAATCATTTTGTGTTATTTTAGGAATCTGTGATCTTCAAGCTTCTCTCTATATACGGACACCGCGCAATTACAAAGGACAATTTCTGGACCCGCCCTCCAGTCGTAGTTTTATGTTATTATGATATCGGTGACAACAGATTAGAGAGGGGAGGGGTATACATGTAACAGTTTCTTTCCTCTGCTTTTTTCCCTCGAAGGGAAAATCACATTCTTTTGAACAGGACAACTGCAGTGGTATCCCATTGTGTGAATTCAACAATATGAAATGTTATTCCTGATAATCTTACACGTGGTTGACTTTCTGATATTTGTTAAAACAACAGAGGTTCATATTCAATTGTACGTGTATTTTTCCCCTGACATGTTTTGTCAACTTTCTGATACTAAAAAATTTAATGTTTCCTTTTCACTATACGATCAAAGTTATTAACTTTTAACAATAAATAATTTTCACCGTAATTTCTTCTTATATACATGTAGTGTCACTTCATCGAAGTGTAAAAGGGGTACCTTACTATAAACAGTGAAAGATATTGTCAGAATGTTAGTGTTCTAGCGCTGTAACGGCAGTTTGCACTGAGAAGGTTCTGGATTGTTATGGTCTGCTGGGGGTAATTATGTATTGTAAAGCGCTCTGGGTACCTACATGTAAGTAGATAAAGCGCTGTATAAAAATAATCATTATCATTTTTATTATTATGTTATTGTACTCAGTGGTATTATACTTACGTTTAAATACATGGTATCATTAGTTTCATTGACGTGTGGGCAAAAAATCCCAACGAGTATATCATGACATATATACTGTTAACGCATAACATGCATATGATATTTAGTGGAAATTTGATTTCCTAACATTTGACGCGGACTTAATTTTGTGGATGTTCACTCCCCTTTTGATCGTCATAAGGCATGCCCCTGTTGGCAAGGTACTAGATTTAGCGGAAGAAGTCTTACGCCAAAATTGCTAAATAAATTCCACTAACAGTATTCATATTAGGATGATTTTACTTTTAGAATTTAAGGGAGTATTATTCAACATCATAATGGCTGACTTCCTTATGGATAAAAAGATCAATATCTGGAATAAATATCTATTCCTGTCAGAAACAGTAAGTAGTTCAGTAGTTTAGCACGTTGACTGCTGATGCAGATTTAAGTCCAGCATTTCTTTTCCCCAGATTACCTTTTAAACAAGATGTGTTTGTAAATAAATTGCATAAGGAGGAATGAGGAGGAATAAATATAGTACAGACTTTATCTATATAAACAAGAAACACATTGACGCAAGAGTCAAAAGAACCAGGGCCGTATCCAGGAATGGGGGTACACAAGACTAAGTCAATGGGTCTTGGGGCCCATTTAGCCCCCAGCTAGTCTAGGGTTAGCCCTGGTAGGGGGTTCAAGGGGCGAAGTCCCCGGAGGCTGATATATTTTAAGAATTTTCAAAGGGTATGGAGGCCTCCAGAGGATCCAGGATGGGCCTTGTTAAGGGGTCCAGTGGCGAAGCCCCA
>CAJDSM010044220.1:0-11622 GCA_903981925.1 Ostrea lurida
GATATCCAAATAATCTTATTAGTTAATGACGATGACAATCCAAATAACTTATATGTTAGCAGACAGATGATATCCAAATAACTATACTCACTGACATCCAAGATTACACTTATAGTTACTGAAGATGATATCAATTAAACTTTATATAGTTAATGACAGTGAACATCAAATCAACTTATAGTTACTACAGGATGATATCAATTAATTTATACTCACTGACATCAACATAAATCTTATAGTTACCTGCATGGTGCACATCCAAATAACTGTTATAGTTACTGACGGATTGACATCCAAATAACTATATCAAAAACTTCACTGACATTCCCAAATAACTTTTAAGGTTTACTGACAGCATGACCTTCCAATAACTCTTATAGTTACTGACAGACTGATATATCTCAAATTAACTTATAGTTAAGACAGATGACATCCAATAACTATAGTTACTGACAGATGAATTCCAAATAATTAGGTTAATGACAGATGACATCCAAAATACTTATTAGTTACTGACAGATGATATCCAAATAACTTACTACTATGGACATCCAAATAACTTATAGGTTACCTGACAGATTGATATCCACATAACTTATAGTTAATGCACAGATGACATCCAAAATAACTTATAGTTCTGACAGCATGATAATCAAACTAACATTATACTCATGACATCCAAATGAACTCTAATAGTTACTGAAGGATGACACCAAATTAACTCATAGTTACTGACGGATGAATCCGAATATACTTATAACTCACTGGACATCACATAACTTATAGTTAACTTGACAGATGACATCCCAAATAACTTATAGTTACTTGACAGATATATCCAAAAACTTAGTCAGTTATCGACAGATATGACATCCAATAACTTATAGTTTAGCTGACAGGAGATCATCCAAATAACTTATAGGTTATGAACAGATGACATCAAATAACTTAAGTTACTGACAGGTGAATGCCAACATAACTATATAGTTATGATAGATGACATCTCACATAACTTATACTCACTGGACATCCAAATAACTATTAGTTCTGATGGATGATATCCCAAATAACTTATAGTACTGACAATGACATCCAAATAACTTTATAATTATCTGACGGAATGAAAACCAAAACTATAATTACTGATGGATGACAATTCAAATGAAACCTACAGTACTGACGGATGACATCCTAAATAACTTATAGTACTGACGATGCACATCCAAATAACTTATAATTTACTGGATGGAATGACATCCAATACTATAGTTACTGACGGATGACATCCAAATAACTTATAGTTACTGGGACATAACTTGACTGACGATGACATTCCAAATAACTTATATTACTGACGGATGACATCCAAAGATAACTTCTAAGTACTGACGGTGGCCAAAGCGGTCAATAAGACTTAGTATCGCGTTAATCATAACTTACAGCTTACTGTACGGATGACATCCAAATACTTAAGTTACTTGATGGATACATCCGACATAACTTATAGTTACTGAGGGAATGACCAAACACACAGAAGTACATGCACAGACACTCACAGGTTCCCCATCCAGTCTTCTAGACAAGGTATTTACTGGTCTGGAAATCTGGACTTCTGTGTCCGGACACATTGAGCAGGTCTGGAGCGGAGAGCTATCAAAACACAACAGCAACATTTGATAGGTCTGGCGTCTGAGAGTCTACAAAACAACCAACATTTATTATGTCTGGAGTCGGGAGCCTACGAGCACAGACATTTACGATGACGATATACCATTTGTCTGACCAGGAAATATAGTCTGCAACACCACAACATTTATCATGATGTAAACCGTTTTCTAGTAATTACACACTGCTAGATAAATCTATTCATCATGAGTCTACATTCGCATGATCATAACATGTCATATACGATCATACATCGGAATGCTTGATAAAGGTCTACAGATTAGTTGATGTCTAATGAGTCCTTAATAAATGTACCAGGTCAAGACACTGGCACTAATGGTCACCTTCAATTCACCGATCACCTGTCCTCATTTGTAGTTTGCAATTGTAACTCTATTACAGGTGGTCCAGTTTTTATAGTTGTGATTACCTAATTGAACTTTTATATGCAATTACTGTAACTCTTCATATCACGAAGTAGAACAAGACTATTTCCATACATGACATGTGTCAGTATATGACAATTCTTTAAAAGAAGGTGGACATCACCTTGAGGAGTCCAGCGGTCGGTCTTAATCGGCTGCCTGCCATTACCGCTGAAACAAACAATAAGAAATTGTTTCAAGAATGCTGAGGTCACAGACAAAAGATAGTAGGACAGACAACATTCACACAGCCACAAATTAGTGTTTAATAAACTACCTTTAATGCGGAAATGAAAGTTAGATTGATGAAAGTTTTCAAGATTGCGTATAATAATGAACATGTATAAACTTGATTGAAAGCCATTAACATTTTCCAGATATGGGTTTCAGAGTCATAAAAATTTTACTTGCTCAAGTTCTAAAATAATTCATCGAATCGTGAGCTTCAGAAAAGATAAATGTAAGCCTCCTCAATTGTTTGTCAGCAGCATCACCGTGCCCATGAAAACATTCTGACTTTACCGACTGGCAATTCATCGATCTCAGTGGATGCAAATCTGAAACATTCTTCTCCCTCTCAATCGTGTTCCTCATCGTCGATGACTAAGATCACGTCGTCTTCGCATTAGATTTGTTCACGACTCAGAGGAAATCGAAGTCCCAGTCGCTCGGAAACCCAATGACTGCCAGGTGACACGGCGAGTGCTGACAGTGGCGACCTCTGGAGTTCGTGTCGTGTTTCGGAGCGCGTAGAGCGAATACGGTTTTCTGTGTTCGGAACTACTTTCTTGCTCTGCGTACACTTGACTGTCGACCACAGAACATAGTTCTAGGGAGGAGATTGCTGCCTGATAGACTTCCTCTGTTCTGGAACTATTAACCATAATGCTAAGAGATATACACGAGATATTACCCATACATGCAAGAGATTATACAGAGGTATTACCCATAATGCAAGAGGAATTATACAGAATATTACCCATAATGCAAGAGAGATTTTATGCAGAGGTAAGAACTCCATGAATAAATACTTATCATCAGTCAGATTATTTTACCATAATGCATAGTTCATACTACGTTATAAACATGATAACGCAAGCATAGGTAGGCGGGTCAAAATATAGAATACACCATCAAAGAAATTGCCAACACCAACAAATACCTATCCCATTCTTTAGGATATTATGTATATAAATACCGTGTTTAAAACCTTAACTCAAACGTTGTGCATTGTAATGTTAATTTAAAGCTTCAAATACACAAATTGGTGTTTGATTTTATTGGCAGCTAATTGGCCTTCCGTACACAATCATGTGCAAGAGAACGGTGTACGTGACAAAGTCGTATTACGATGAATGTTACTTTTCATTTTTCTAGTTCTTAATAAGAACATTTAACGGAGATATGAGGTGAGTAAAATATCTTATTTATCAAAATTCACACTGGTTTTTTAGCCTGAGAAAAGTCATGAAACTGGGTGTTTTTATTTCGTAACTATTTTTCTTTCGGCACGCAAAAGGCCTGTAACAATCACATTCATGATCAAAATAGATTTGATTAAGTGAATAAGCGGCATCATATCACAAGCTTATGATGTATACTAATCAATAATCGTTATTTCATTTGTCAAATTTAAGAAATATTTTAGAGGCTCGCTCTCCGATTTACTCGATATGAAAAGCCTATGACGTCAATCTGCTCAGCTGCCGAAATTTTAAAAGTATGAAACAGTTAGGGTCAAAAATTGTAATTTGTTTTTGCCTTTGTATTCGTGTTCTGAGTTAATAAAGACGGGAATTTGTAAGGATATGTTCATATGTCTTTTCCTATTTGATTTTCACATCTCAATAAAAATGTAAACCATATAGATACCTTCTTTAAGAACTACAGGTTGTAAATTTGATTGTCTATAATAAGTTCACATTTCTTGTGCAACCCGTCATGAACAGACCTAAATCTGTTGTTATGTTTTTTTTTTAACAGTAACATGGATGGTGAAAGAGTCAATTTATGTTGTACTATTACAGAGGCAGTCGACAAAGAAGAGCCGTTATTCTTACTGAGAAAGGTAAGCGAAAGTTCAATGCCATTAGTCGAGGTCGATACGAAGAACTAATACAGAAACCTTCCTCAAACAATTCATGAAAGATGGTCGAGTGTTTAATACATCCTACCTACTACTTCAAAATGGATTCGGTTTGAAAAAGAGATCGCAGATTACATTAGATTGCTACACCATCTAAAGTTACGATCTCCCGCCAAAAGTTTAACCTTTCAAAAAATTGCCTTTTCTGCGCGACAAAATGATTGTTAAACAAGGAACTCGTGAAAAGTGGACACCCTGTTGCTAACACTGAATTCCAGTCTACCTTTTAGGAAGTTTGTAAGGAGGAATGACGATGGGACCCAGAACCATAGAAGGGCAGGATTGCATCAGCGAGCGGAATTTGCACCCGCAGTGAACGCTGTGTATCACCATATTTTGCAGTACCAACTTTCGGACATTAGAGGAATACCCAAAAAGTTTTCAATCCGGTATCATACTGGAACGGCCCAAACCAAGATGTTGGAAGACCCAAAATTCGGAAATTCTTGACAGTAATTCCGCTAATCTGGAGGAGAAGGAAGTGTTTCAGAACAAAGTTACCGTTAGCTGACGCTCGTCCTAAAATATGCAAGACTATTTGGAAACGAAATTGCTTACACATCAGTTGGATGAAGTTTAAATTGAAAAGAGCAGCTAAATGGAAACAAATTCGTTTTGACTGAATCTTCACAAGGAAAGTGAATGTAAATCACGTTTAGAAAGACAGCAATCTAGCATCTTGCTCTCGATCTTTACACAAACAGGGCATCGAAGAATAATTCAACAGAAGCCGTGAGGAAAAAATGAAAATCATTCCAAGCCGCAGCAACCCTGGACAAAATTAAGAGTAGAGCACCCGTGGACAAAATTAAAAGTAGAGCACCCCTGGACAAAATTAAAAGTAGAGCAAACACGGACCTCTGGACACGTGAGATATGGGATCAGGTGAGTAGGAGGAGTAAGCATCATCTGTCGAGGGTGGTTTGAATCGGTATGTGTGACATTTCCTTTCCGGAATTCAGATATTTGACCGTCCGGGTTCAGCCTTTCAGCATGATTTCCGTTACTTCCATGGAAATCACGTTTTTAAGTGGCCCTTACTGGGGTTTGTATAGTGATTCTGGCTTCCCAAAGGAGTAAGAGTACTATGTCTATGTACATGTATAATTTCGTTGCAAGTCCTGTTTTGTCATCATGTTTATACTACAATCTTCATATTTTTCGTAAGATAAACAACTTCACCCGCGCTCGTGATATTCATGCATAAAATGCAGTAAATTTGCATTTGTCAAACTTTATATCCATTCATTTATTTACTTATTGTGAATTTTTTGTTAGTATTTTGTTTCGCATTGCAGTTTTCAGTCCACAACCCAATAACGCTTGTAACGCATACCAAAGTATTGGTTCTATGATAGACGGCTTGCCACTTTCCATTTCTGACAATTAATGAGAATTACAGGTTTACATGAAGAACTGAAGATAAGGGACAGTGGTCAATCTCATAACTCCTGTGATAGATATAACAAGCATTCTGAGAGTATTGCAATACATAGTCCCCTACCGGTTACACAAATTATTGGACCGCAACAATATTCTAATTTCATTATGTAGGCTATATCAAAAACTTATGGAAAAAGGAAATATGGGTGAGCCAGGATAGAACAAGGGTTATAACTTAGTAAAAAATGAAAAGATCAAATCCAAATTCGATCTTGATCTGTAACTTGGTATGGCAAAGGAATGTACCAAATATCAAATGAATATCTGCAAGCAGTGAGAAAAAAAGTGCGGAAAATTATGAAATTTTCTAAGTCCAAGGGCCAGTAACTCAGTGAAAAATGAATGGATCGAAACCAAACACGAACTTGATCTGTAACATGTATGGCAAACAATGTGCCAAATATCAAATGAATATCTGCAAGCAGTAAGAACAAAAGTCTGGAAAACCAACGGACGGAATGGGACAGACAGACAGACATGAAGACAGACAGACACAAAGAAGAAAGCTATAGTCCCTTCGGTTTACAAACCAGGGGACTAATAAAAGGAGCTAGTCATTTATTCTTTAAAGACGGTGTAAATAATGAAAGTCACAATACCCGAGGGAGCTGACTGACAACCCAGTATTTCGTCACACTGACTGGCATTGCATGCACATTTCTCACTGCATTGTTTCCCGTAGTATCCTTCTGGACATTTTTCACTGCAGTTGACGCCAAATCTTCCTATACATTCTAAAATTAAAAATGAAATTAATGAAAAAGCATATGATGAACAAATTCTTTCTGCTATTGAATTCGCACATGTGAATAATCTGAACTCCGTTTGTGAATATCAATACTAATTTCTGTTTAACCCAATACATGCCGTGTAATACGCGCAGATGATAAAAGAATCGGCAAGTACTGCCCCTGTACTATAGTCGCTTTATTCTACTCAATCAAGAAATGTTCTAAAATACTGTTTATATATGTATATGCATGTATATCGTGTTCCTTTCGATGTAATATATTCAGAATTCGCGAAGAGGTCATGGTGACGATATTTTAAATATCTGGAATGTCTCACCTGGATTTATATTCAGTAGAACACTTGATTTTATCATGATTATTTGATTGATTGATTGATTGATTGATTGATTCGTTCATTCATTCATTATCTATTGTTTTACGTCCCACTCGAGAATATTTCAATCCTATGGAGACGTCATAATTATTAGATAATTACCCTGACACTTATGTTCGTTCTCCAGATACATGTAGCCTGTACAGCAGTAGTTACCATTCCTGCAAACAGAATGCAAGAACTACCAAGTATTTACATATCATTAACAATATATGTCAAATGTAATGTTTTGATTTCTTATATACACATGTATTTCTACACGTGAAAATGCCACTTACTCTTTGTCGTAACACACTCCATCTTCAGTATCTTCAAAATAATACAGATTCGCTATGATATTGTATAAAATAAACGTGAAGAGAAACTGAGAGATAAAAAGAGAGATACTTACTTTTTAAACACCCCGATATTTTGTCGCAGGTTTCATCAGAACAGTTACATTTACTGTTACATGATCTTCCGTAAAATCCATCCGGGCACTCCTTTGAGCAGTTAAGACCAAATCTTCCAACGCATTCTACAAAACATGGGTTGAATAATACCACCGCAATCTCTGCTTTACTCTAAGATTTTTTATTTAAAAAATGCTGCACTTTTATTTAAGTACCTTTTTACTGCTTGCTCAACAAATCCGACTTACCGACGCAACCTTTGACTGTGTCATCGTAAATGTAGTTTGCACAACACCTTGTGTTGTTTCTGTAAGAGAAATAGACTTTGGTTCTGGCAGATGTGTTGGCAAGATGTACGAAAACAGATATTCTAAGAAATGTTCATACGTGGCTGATAGTGAAATAATAAATTAGATTGACTCACTGATCCCATATTGTACACAAGCCGTTTTCTTGTATGCCAAAACACAGGTTTCCTAATATGTGTATAAATAATACAAATCTCTCCACACGCCTTGTAACCATTGTCAAATATGATATCTTGTTTTCATGAGGAAATTAACAACGAAATATATTGACTTAAAAAGTGAACTTTGTAACATCTCAAACATTGAAACATACCAATTTCCTCTTCAAACAGTTCCCTTTTTGATGATATATACTTGCAAATAATACAAAGTGTGAATAGATATCTCTCTATAAAAGCAGATGAACATTTTACAACTGAAAGTACAGTGTACATCACAAACCTGTGACGCTGTTAAAGCATACTGCAGAACTCTGGTTCTAAAATCAAAAGTTTATCACTTTTTCTGATAATAAGAAATACATAAATACATGAGCAAAATAGACAACGAACAATAATCAATCTCTTACAGAATCAAGAACACAATCACGGATCTCTGAACATCCTTCAGGTACGATAAGGTGCCTAGGAGAAGTAAGCAACCCCTCTTGACCAACCGTGAGGAATGTCTTAATGTAAAGACAAAGATAACGAACAATGTTTATCTCGTAAGTCCTAAATACGAATACAAAAAACAAGAGTTGGCAATCACGGACCCCTATGACACACCAAGAGGTGGGATCAGGTGCCTAGTGAGGAGTAAGATGCCCCGTTTGACCGGTCAACACCCGCGGACGCCCATAGTCTTGATAGGTAAACAGAACAATCGGTAGTGAAATCAGTATGTGAAACGGCCTTAACAATGGCCTATGGAACACATCAGGACAGCAATTTGACTCCATGGTAGGTCATATTGGTAAACTAAATTGTTAATAATGATAGATAAAACATCTCGTTCAGTATATGAAAATGTCGAATTAAAGACCATCGATAGAGATCCTCTTCTTTTCATGTAGAAGATTTTGAATTGAATTCTGCCTACTATGAATATAAAAAATAGGTCAAGCTAAGAAAGGAGCAAAATTCGTGCCATTGGAATTCAACAGACTGCTGGAAGAACCTGATTGCCAAAAACTACAAAAGATATTATCAATGAGGAACTCCAGCATTGCTTTAATATCAACTTCAAAGTAATTGTGTTGCAAAATCAGAGTGGAGTTAACAAAAATATTTTTTGAATGGCTGATCACTAGATAAGAATATTTCCTTTTCATTTTTGTTAAAGAAACAACTAATCTATAATGCTACAAAGTATCATTAGTCCTAAAACACACATACAAAATCGAGTGTAGGCACACGGACCCCGACAAAAGCAAAGGCAGGATCAGGTGCCATGGAGGAGTAAGCATCCTCTGTGACCGTTCATGCCCGCCGTGAGCCCGTAGTCGAAACAGAAGTAAACGGCGGTTACCCGTCGTCAATCTTAGTACGAACATGACAGTCTAACAAAGGGTATGAAGCATATAGTCAAAATATGACTTAGTGATAATTTGTAATCGCAAACAAGGTCATTGTAGCGACTGTAGACTTTTAAACGAGATTCGTTATAACCATGCAACATCAACTTTTTGGTTAGTAGTTTGCTCTCGCTTTAACAATCATCATACGCATGGTATGGCCCCTGCGAATCAACTGAGAGACAGATATACACACCATGAGCAGACGATAGTGGTATATTACTACATAGAAAAGGAAAGTGAACAATTGCAAAGTCAAAGTCATCACGTTTATGATATAATGTAGCTGTCAATCTGCCATTAGAGTCAATATTAAGTAAAATATCGAAATACTGTTACATGATCTTCCGTAAAATCCGGGCACTCATTTAAGCAATTGATACCAAACTTTCCTACATTCTACAAAACATGGGTTAAAATGATGCCTCCGCGATTTCTTCTTTGCTTTATGATTTTATAAAAGGCAGTGCCACACTTTTTATTTGCTTCAATATAACAAATATTGACTTACAAACACAGCGTTTGACTGTGTCATCGTCAATGTAGTTCGCACAGCATTTTCGATTATTTCTGTAAGAGAAGTAGATGATGTGTTTGCAAAAGTACAAATACAGATATACAAGAAAATAGTTGTGTCTTGATAATTAAATCACAAATTAGATTGACTTCCTCATCCTGTGTACAGATGCCACCTTCATGTATGCCGAAAAAAGGGTTTCCTAATAAGTGTATAAATGATACAAATCTCCTCACGCACCTTGTAATCATCGTCAAATATGATATGTTTTCATCCGGAAACTAACGACGAAAATATTAACTTAAGATGTGAACTTTGTAGTGTAACGTGTAGCGGTCACCCATCCAGGTGCTGACCACGCTCGCCGTTGCTTAACTTGCATAATCACGACAGGAACTCTACCACATCGCCAGAAAAGCTAGCTCACAAGCGAGGCAGTATGATTTCCCTTTGTATTGTCCGCTACACTTCCTCCTGCCCGGGGAAGCTTCGTCCCAAGCTTAACATGGGTTCTCTCTGAATGTTTGGCACCTGTTCAGCAACGCATCCGCCGTTCCCGACACATCTACCGTCGTCCTCGGACCAAACCACGTCCGTACCGGGGAAGCTTCGTCCCAAGCTTAACATGGGTTCTCTCTGAATGTTTGGCACCTGTTCAGCAACGCATCCGCCGTTCCCGACGACATCTACCGTCGTCCTCGGACCAAACCACGTCCGTACATGGACACTTAAATCCCCAGAGCTCCTAAGAGACTCTACCTGACACAGGTCTTCCGCCAAACACCATTTATCGCATGAAGCCTAGTTCCGCCTGAATCACTGGCTCCTGACTGAGAAGTAGACAAACGGCCATTTTTCTTTTGATATGGAAATGTTATACAAACAACAATCAAAACGCACTAGCCACGGCATTAAAAGAAATAATTAGCAAACATATGGTTTCTCTAATCATGCTAATAGCAATTTTTCACCATCAAAAGTTTACCTATATCAGTTGAATGAAAGTTCCAATTAGAAGAATATTCTATCATGTGCAAAAGTTGAATGAAAGTATTTCTTGAAAAACTTATGACATCACAAACGAGGGTGGATCAAATTAGTAAACATATTTATATGGTTTCTCTAATCATGCTAATGTAAGATTTCTTCAACAAACTAATTTTGGTCGACAGCCAATTTCTAAGATTTGTCAGCAAACTATATACACCAGCCGATTATTTTTTCGGTATCCTAATTTAATTGAAGATTTAATGGTGATTCTCACGAATCTACAATATATTCTGTTACAGTACATTCTACTGGTTGTCCATCATGCGATCGCAAACAGTGGATTTCGGAGGCATGTTTATTGAAACTCGACGATTTATTCGAACATGAACGAATTAAAACCCGTTTGAATTTACTTTTACATGAACACTGAATTGTTTTGAATTTATTAATTTTTACTGAAAAAGGTTATTTTAACGAATACTCGACAAAGAAGATTTTAGTCGATGATCGCTATGACCGAGCGATTGTCGAGTACTCGTTGACATCCCTAATATTAATAATACAAAGTGTGAATATAGTCTCTCTCTCTCTCTCTCTCTCTCTCTCTCTCTCTCTCTCTCTCTCTCTCTCTCTCTCTCTCAAACACACATGCACGCACGTGCGCATGGACGCGATACTATATTCCCTCCGCAACTAGTTGCGAGGGGAAGACAAATGTGCATTGAACGAGATTAAAGATATTAATGTGTAACGGCGGATAAATTGACATGGACGGAAATTCCATTTTCATCTACTATCAGTAACTGATTTTGAAAACTTCACATTTCTTAGTTATTAATGCATTATTATAAATTTTAAACATTCAATTTTCAGAAGATAAAAATTCCATTATGGATTTCTACCTTTATTTTATGTGAATTGCATCTGAACAATGGACCTGTGTGGTAACAGCAGAGAGACATGGGGTTCATAACAGATAATTTTCCCCCTGAATTGAATGATTTTATTAAAAGTTTTCATTTTGCATCTCTTCTTATGGATATTTCCTATTGGTAT